>JBAMJV010001880.1:0-100996 GCA_037951105.1 Echinarachnius parma
CCTCCCATCTCCCGATCCTCTTTCCCCCATGGCTACTCTGAAAATGTTTTTTGTTTTGTTTCATCTTTATTTAGCAAGCCCCCCTCCCTCCTCCTCCCCCCCCCCCCCCCCGTCGCTACGCCAATCAAGAAATTGTAGTTTTTTAATTTTTTATTTCATTAAGCATTAAGGAACCCCCCCCCCCCCCCCCCCCCACCGTCGCTACGCCAATCTGATATTGTAGTTTTATTATATCTTTATATAATACAGAGCCTTATTAAACAACCCCCTCCTTGGCTATGCCAATCTGAATTCATGAGTGCATAGCGCTTGCCTCGTGGCCTCGCTGTACACACGGAGACTGTATACTGACCATGCATGCATTTAAGTCGTACGTACGAGATAATAAGTCGTACGTACGAGATAATAAGTCGTACGTACGAGATAATAAGTCGTACGTACGAGATAATAAGTCGTACGTACGAGATAATATGTCGTACGTACGAGATAATAAGTCGTACGTACGAGATTTAAAAAAAATTATCCATGTCCCCAACGGGGCTTCGTAGGGGGGGGAGGCGGTAGTAAGAAAAAAAAGAAAAAAAAAAAAAAACAGTACTTGGTGTCTCTGTCTCATACCCTAGGCAGAGAGTGTGTTCCATTTTCTGTAATGGATTCGCAAAATCCCTCTCTGTTCAGCTATCTTTCTTTCTTCCTCTTTATTTTTCAATAATGTATCTTTAATATCTCTTATAGTTGGAGGATAATCTTTCGTTCTACTATTAATAAATATCATACTTTTTATCAATAGTATAACGTGATTTAATAATTGGTCTTTTCCTACATTGCTAACCTTAATTCCCACATGGACCCCTTTCCAATCTATATTTGTTAATTCTTTTAAATCAAACTCATTACCGCAGTCTACCCAGATCATTCTTACCTTTTCACAAGAATAGAACAAATGTTCATAGGTTTCCTGCATTTTATGACAAAACGAGCATAAATTACTATTCCCCATATGAAAAGTAAACATATGTTTTAAAATTGTGAAATCGATATAATTATGTGAAGCTAAATTATTTCAAAGATGATCATACATGTGATTGTAACTAGGCTAGATTGTAAGCTCTACTAACATACACTGACCCAGTGTGCGTTTCACACCATTCAAGAGGCGCTTGCAAGATGGCACCGCGCGTGTGATGTAGTGACCACTTACTAGAGGAAACACGAACAAAGACCACTGGAGACTGGTGACCTCTATAGACAGATTCGATACAAACTTTTTTTTTCTCTGCAGGGGAACAGTCTTGATGGCCACTATACTTTATGCAGTTGGCCACTATAGACAGGTTTGACGGTATAATGTATATGAATCCGCAACACCATTTAAATACGTATTTCCTTAGAGGCCTATACGGCAAGGACGTGGACCAACAGTTTATCATGTTTATTGCAGCAGACAATCGTGCTGACGGAGTTGGATAGAACGCCTTGAACCAATCATTTATCACAAATTTGTTACGGATAATTTCACATTAACCATGATTAATTAACGTGTGTTTGGGCAAACAAAATGGTCGAGAGACATTAAATACATCATGTCGAAGTTGTATCACATGGCACTATAAGCAACAAGCAGATGAGCACGCAAATTTACTTTTTAAAGGCCTGAGACAGCATCTCTGTTTGTTTGTCTGTTTTGTTTCTGTTTTGTTTTGTTTGTTTTTTGTTGGAGGGGTGAGGGGGGCGGGGGATATGCCAACGTATTACTTCTTCTGATTGTTTCTTCTGCCGAGTTATATCAATACATTTTGTAAAGGCCCAGTCCCATACTGACGATTTTCACGGCGACTCGCAACGACTCGCAACGATTTACTACAACGAATCGACTCGATTTAGCCACGATTTAACAACGAATTGGGAATAATTGTACGGCGATTCAAGACGAATATTCTTTCTTCGTCGTTGTTCGACGAGTCAGTTCGTCCTTATTTTGTCTTTACCCATTGCGGTAGAAAAATCGTGGCAGAAAACAAGTTGTGGTCCCATAGTGGCGATTTTTACGGCGACTCGCAACGAATTATCATTCGTGGAGAAAATCGCTTGAGTCGTCGCGAGTCGTTGCAGTTCGTTGCGAGTCGTTGTAATTCGTTCTTCGAACCGTTGCGCATCGCGAAGAACGCCATAAATCGTGTTAGCACAACGAATGTTTTGAACCGGTTCAAAACTATCGCCATGTCGCAACGATTTCCTCACAATCGGACTTGTTTTAATCAGTTCCATGGGCGTAGATTTGTCATTGATACCATTCAACAGGGGGATGATCTATTCATTCACCCCCCCCCCCCCCCCCCTCGTGATGAATAGGTATTACGTAAGTCTCTACGCCCATTTTCAGTTCAAAAACGGAAAGCGGCGATCTTCACAACGAAGTGATACGAGTCGCAACGAATTGCAACGATGTGGAACGACTTGACACGAATATGCAACGGTAAATGCAATGATTTTTGGTGTCAATCGTCGTGGCGTGGCGATTGTTTTGAACAGTTGAAGACGGCGATGTTGGCTCCGCTTTCACGATTTCCTTCACGATGCGCAACGGTTTTGGGGGAAGAACCGATACGATGTAACACGATGCAACACGACCTACGCGATTTTCTCGACGAATGTACAATCGTTGCGATTCGCCGTGAAAATCGTCAGTATGGGACTGGGCCTTTAGTAATGTTAGACTAAGACCAACTTTTTTTAATTTCCGAATCCTACTTCTGAGTCATCAATTAACTTTTATTTTATCGTTTTCCGTCAAATGGACAAAAAAAAATGTTTTAGAACTTGATTTTTTTCTCAACGGATGTACTTCATCTTCATCTTTCACCAGGAGCAAATAGGACGGAATCAATCGATCAACCTATATAATGTGTCACATTGCAGTTGTAATTTTGATTAATTTTAATGTGTTTCACGACATTAATTTCCATGAGGTTTTCCCCAGGCTGCCATAAGACTATCATATTCCATTGTCTGTTTTAGATTGATCATGCACATATTTATCATAATGAACGATGAGAGTGGTTGTTGGGGGAAATGGGGGTTGAAGGAATCTGCCCTTGAACGATGTGCTTTTCTGTTATATAGGTCAAGGCAGCATTATATCGAGCAGTTTTAGTACATATTTTGTTATATTCATAGCAAGACATGTGAGCATTATGGAAAAAGGAAAAGTTAAAATGATACGTTAGGGAAGCGACTACGTTATACAACATGCTAAATTCCAGCCCTATATACATTTACAGAGAAACACACAAACAAGAGACTGTTTGAAATAGAATATCGTCCGTTGAGAACGAGAAGGGCCTTGAGTCACTTGTGTTACTTTGAAGAAAATCATGTTTACAATTATAATTTTTAGCTATTTTTTGTTATATTTAATTAATATTTCCTAAAGTAGACACATTATTATTATCTTACATTTTTGCATAAAACCAAGGAGGCTCCAACCTACAAGATGCTATACATAACCAATTTGTGCCAAAACATCGATTTAACGTCCTTTTGACTCTCCCCCGACGACATCGTCATGATCGTCTTCGACTCCGTGCAGTTAGTGACAGCGCTCGGGGACACCTTCGTCAATATTGACGCAGCCTTAAAACGTGACAGGCACAATTTGACACCTAGTGTAATAAATTGAGAGTTATATCCCAGCGTGCACAAGGGCCAGCCTCTCGGTCCCACTTATCGTTGGATACACATGAATCGCATCCAATATCGGCATTCCTCTGCAGGATAAACTATATGTTTATCCACATTGGCCCCCTTCTCTTCACTTTCGCGGAACGAAAATAATGGTCGTTATTTTGCCCCAGACAGTTTTCCCTCAACATTGGAGATGGTGGTAATAACGGATTGGCTTATATACAGGGTGAGAAACGATTTATAATACAAATTTATTTTTGAACTTCCGCGGCGGCTGTCGCTTCTAGGAAAAGGCTTTAGAACAAATACTGCACTCCCACGTAGACAGTAGTGACATGGGTACGAGGGTACGAGGAGGCATCGGGGCACGCCCCCCACTCTAAAAAATAACTAGTCAAAATGAACAGTAACCTAGTCAGTCGGGCACCTGCACTATTTCTAGTCAAAATGATCTGGAAAATCTAGTCAAATACATGAATGTTCTAATTTTATATTGCCTTTGAATACAGAAAAATATATTGAAATTATACTCAATAACGTGAAAACGCTAGTGAGTAGAATTTCAATATATTTTTTTGTATAAAAAGACAATATTTAATTAAAGCATCAATGTATTCTACTAGATTTTCCGGATCATTTTAACTAGAAATAGAGCAGGACTGGTGCCCGGCTGACTAGGTTTCTGGTAATTTTGACTAGTTATTTTTTAGAGGCCCCCCCCCCCCCCCCCCTCCCCCATAATTTGACAAAAACAGTGGGACTCAAAAGAGAGTAAAGAAAGAAAATCCAAAAAGACAGAAATTCGCCCGCTACCACCCAACCCCCCCCCCCCCCCCCGCCCGTCGCCCCCCGCCCCCCCCCCCCCCCCTCAGTCAGTCCGTCCACGCTATATATGCCACTGGTAGACAGTTTCTGATAATGAAGAGGAAGACATTCAGAGACAAATTTTTTATTCAAATAGGAAAAATGAATCTCCATTTACATGGACTCCATTCACAAGGAAATAAGGTATCATTTTCACACCCGCGTGGCAAGGAGCTTGCTCTCCGGAAAAATGAAACCCGGCTGAAGGACATGCTCAAGATGTAATGATTGAAATAAGTGCCATCTATTTCCCCCTTAAGTCTTCTAAAGCTATCATTGGGGCCTTTAATATCCATGCTGCTCCATCACCCCAAGCTCCCTCCCTCCCTCGCACGAAGCTACGCTAATAGATATGCATCATGTTTCCACTTACTATAATGAAGACATTTATTTTTGGGGGGCCACATTTCTCAAGATAAGTTCATACTAAGCTTGAATCCTCACGATGATTGCTGAACAAACAATTCGCCTGCAAAAAAAAATTGTATCCCGATTGCTGTGTGGATACAAACAGTCAAACATAAACGTCTCGGGTAAGCAGTATTGTTCACTTATATTGTAAAAGTTTTTCAAATATTCCATTTTTGATCAATTGGTTTTATATTTCATATGAATTGCACGATTGTACGACATTTTGGATAAGGTAACATATTTTACTATTTTACTTTTCTAGAGCCCCCTTTATTACAAAAATGAAGTATATATAAGTTTCTTACGTAAAATAAACATGAATTATATTTTGATCCAACTATTCTCACACACTGTGATTATATTATTTGTTCATTTATCGTTATAAGCTTATTGATTAACAGTTTTAGAATTGACATCATTTGAATTGTTTATTTGTTTGATTACACCCTTATGCGCTGCTACGCAGTTACAACCTGTGCTCATTTGTACCTCATCCATCTATTTTTTACACCGAATTGATAATGGGTAATAATATTTATATCATCCTTTTCGATATCAATCCTCACAGTCGTGCTACTCGCATGATACACAATAGCGCCATCTCTAGTCTACTCTGCAACAATGTGCTCAAGTTCACTACAAGTAATTGTACATAACAAGAAAACACGTTTGAAAAGGAAAGAAAAGCGGACTTCTTTAGCAGCTGAACGAAATATGAGGGATATTGAAACGTTTATTTCCAGCTCGATGCATTCCTCTTACCAATGTATTATTTCAATATGTTGTTGGCAGTGTTTTATTTATCGTAGTTTGTCAGCCAAAAAGACGATGAGTATTTCTCCAGCTCTCGTATACAAGCTGATTAAAGGGATGCCTGTAAAGTGTCTAACTCCACGAAAATTACTTGGAGCTTCCTCGTTTCTCTTCTACCGTGTTGTTTAGCTTATGGTAAGAGAAGAATAACATAGGGTTAGATTTTGTTTTAATGCCCATTTAGTATGACGATATCTATCATTCAGCTCAAGAGCGTTAATGAACGGTCATAAACCTCATAAACGTCATATAGTAATTCGTTGTAAAAGCTGACGCAATATATTTGTTGCTTTTTTAACCAGGAAAGCAGTGTTCTTTTTCAATGAAACTTTCACACATCATTCGGACATATCTTACAATAATTTTGGTACAGGATTATAGTCTCAAATGTCATTTTGGGCAATATCTGACACTTTACACGTGAACCTTTAAAGGGATAGTTGAGTTTTGATATAGAGGGCGCTACACAAAATAATTTTTGGTGAGAATGAAAAACTGAGTGTCAAATTCGAAAGAGCATACACTTTTAATGACAGAATAAACTTTATTTGATCTAAATCTGTTTTAAATGCTTCCTCTTTTCTAAAATTTACAAAAGAGGTATTTATATAGTTGTTGATTATCTTTCTATCTAATCACTATTTCAACAAAACATCACATGCACAATATTTTATTTAAAATTGTTGAAACCGATGAGGGTTTATAGAGCGCCTTCTTGAGTGTTAACGGCTCTTTTTTTTATAATGAAAACAGGCTTTATACTCAGTCATTAATAATTTTATATTCCTTTCGAGCATGGTGGAGTGATAACTATCAGTTTGTAATGTAATGGTGCAAGCTTTGATTACAACAATTCAGTTTGACCAAAACTGTACTCTCTTTACCAGAACTCAACTATC
Source organism: Echinarachnius parma (assembly GCA_037951105.1). Lineage (NCBI taxonomy): Eukaryota > Metazoa > Echinodermata > Echinoidea > Clypeasteroida > Echinarachniidae > Echinarachnius > Echinarachnius parma. The sequence continues at coordinate 6,672 of JBAMJV010001880.1, forward strand.
CATTTAATGTCGTGTTTACTTCTAGACATCATAACCCAAATGAATCGAAGAAAACAAAAAGATTCGAACGTAAGAGGCATGATATTGAAATAAATAATCAGGGGAATACGGGGCATTGCTCAGCCCAGTGGCGTAGCGTGGTAGGACTGATGGGGGGGGGGGGGGGGCACATTACTGGGGGCACACGATACGTATTCCTTTAATTATTAACATATTTTAGCCTTATGATTTGTGTAGTGTTTAGTCAACTTATTATGGTGGTGCACGTGCCCCCCGTAGCTACGCTACTAGTTCAGCCCCATATAAAATTGTCAATTGGTCACGCTGGTGGGGATTTAACAATAATTTAAGCGCAGTCGAGTTATGTATAACATCATAGTATCAGTATTATTAAACTGTTGGTAACATACAAGACAGGGAATGAAACAAAGTACTTGGTTCTGGTTATCTAGTGGAATGGGCATGGGCGATTTATACACTGTTTATAACAAATAGACTGGTGAATAGCACATCAATACTTATTTTGTAAAATATTTTTCTTATTGTCCTAACCAGAATGATATCAGTATGTACAGTCAAACCTTTCTTAGTGGCCACCTGCCTATAGTATAGCTACCAAAAGTATTCCCTTGCAGAGTAGAACCTGTTTACCATTGCCACTTTTCTTGTTCGCCTTCGGCGGTCACTTAACACAAGTTTGAAAGACGGATAGCTAAAGACTATTACAAGTATTGTCCAATAAAGCACATAACTCTTAGTAAACTCATTCTTCAAAATAGAAATCGCGTCGAGTTTGTTGCTGTTTTTCTCTACTCCAATGCCAAGCAGATCCAGTAGTTTATTATACGCTATGACTTAATATCATAATAAATAATATAACATAATAATACTTCATATTGAAATATAATATTTTGAGTTATTTGCAAGTATAACATGTACACTGCCTGAACAGCCGGAATAAACATACTAAATAGAACTGGACAAGAATTGGAAAATATCATGCTATAGCTATAACGTTATGAGAGCAAAAGTATACATTTACATTTGTATGGTTTTCCAAGTCGTCGGTAATTAAATACAATTTACATGACGTTAGCACAAGATCTTGTTTCACTGAAGCTTTTCATGTCAAACAAAATACAAACAAAGAAATATGGCTACGGTATTATACTGCAGCACGTAAAGGAAATCAAACAGAGATACGTTAGGAGGATAACACAGAGACTGGTACAGAATGATAACATGTGTAAGAGGTAAACGCATAAGAGCAACGGTGGGGGAAATTAATACATCAAAACGATCATGTTTTTATGATGTAACTCAATTAGCGTAGACGATAGTGACTGCAACATAAAGCACGCTTAATATCCAATGAAAGAACATAAAGGAGGCGGGTCCTGGTAGCATTGCTCACGTCTGTGCTCCTATTGGTTGAACCGCCTCATCGCAAAAATGATATTCGCCGTCACTACCCATTACCAGGCGGATGATATAAAACAACGCAACCGTCAGCGCGAAATGGGAAGTGCAACGTAGTGAACGTATACATTAGGCAAGGGGACACATTACTACATTTCACACAAAGTGCTCCATTCACAAGCGCTGCTAGCGTGCTCTCGACCAATAGCAAGAGTTGGCTTTCGTCGGAGTGCGGTGGAAGTTGATCGGAGTTTACTCCAGTCACAATCGTTGACTCTCTCTCTTCCCGCCAAGATGTACCGAACGGTTCGTATCGGATGAGCGCGGGAGATGCTGGGCGCAGCGAACTTTAAATAACGTATCCGTGTCGCCGCTTTAGTCACTACCCGTCACTAGCCGTCTTCGAGCCAAGACGTACGGAATGTTTGGCATCATATGAGCGAGGGGACAGTTTAAATAAGTGAAGTTAAAATACACCCAGCCTTTCATTCACAGACGTAGCTGTACCTCTTCATGTCAGGACGTACGGAATGGTTGCTACCACCGACGAGTGGACTGTGTCACACCTTCTACCTCCGCGGCTGCACGACTGACTGTTTGGTCGTGAAGCTATCCCGGTGGAGTCGGGCAGCAAGCATATAACCTCTAGTATGTGGGGGTTTAGTGAGATGTTACATTCACCAGATTGTTTGGCATACTAAAGGAGTTAATTTGAAGACATTTTCGATTGAGCGAACTGCCGTTTTCACTTGGATTTAAGTTCGTTGAAGCGCAACGTGACAATGGCTCATCAGCATTAGATGTGAACTTACCGAATACGTTCTTCACATTCAGGGAATCGTGACACTCTTCATTACTTGTCTTTACTTCATTTGTGTAACGAAACTATTTGAAGTTTATTTGATTGAATGAAGAACACAATTGGAATCTTAAAAAAGTAAAATATTAAGCATGACATATCTGACCTATTTCACGGAAGGTGGACAAATTAGCAGAGGATGATACAAAGCACTGCCACTTCTTACGAGTACGTATACAAACAAAACAAAATCGAAAAATGAGTATAATGATCGTCGATTGATTTCTTTACCTCAGTTGACGTGCAGACTAAATCGCTGTACTTCCTATCCGTCGAAACGGATGCAACATTGTTTCGATTTATTTGTTTGTCATTGATGGATGACTGACGAGTGGGAAACGATTTATCTGCCAATGTCTGCATCACGTAGGAGGGCCTGGCTATCAAGGATTGTGGACAGATTCGAGACGATAACGAGGGTCAAACATCTGGCTTTATGACTCCTAACAGCTGTAAGCATTTTGATTGGCTTTTATCGGGAGGTTTAACGCTACAATATATCCAGCCGCCAAGGCCAAATGCCTTATTAGCTTGTCATAATCGCTGTTCAACATGCTTTATGATGTCAGACAAGCGAAACTTCTTGTGCTGTTAGCAAACTTTCGCATTTTAATTTCATCGTAATGCGCATTTATAACTTGATGGACATAATATGCGTTACATCCATAACTTGAACACTACACGAATGCATTTGTATCTAAACACATCCATGCAGAAAATAGTGAAACGTGAGTTCTCGTGTATCTATAGATAACATCACCAATCGTATGGACTTATTTTTGTTTGATTAGGAAAAAGCGCTAAAAGCCCACGGTTAATATACAACGGGCGCCGGGAATGAAGCAGACGACACAGTCAGTTTCTCGTATGCAGCGTGAAATCATTACTGCTGCGGTCTGCTCGCGTTGTATTTCTCGGTTCGCACCATTAACATGACACCGATGCTACACGACATCTTGATTACTTAATTAACTCATTTCAGCAGTGTCGGCTTGATGTTCGACCGATGTTTACTCTTCGGCTTTCCAATTAAAGAACTACTCTGTTTGCATTCGCTTTGGTTACATCGCTATACTCACTATTAATTATTATTATTAAGTAAACACTATCGACTCAAAAGTGCTCTAAATTAGCGATTTGTTGTTTTACTTTGAAATGATACAATTACTTTTATTGAAACACTTTTCACCTTTGGGCAAAGTTGACCCACAAACGTGACATGGAAATGATTATTTGGTTTTAAATGAATGCTATCATTTCATTGAGGTTGGTTAATAATTCAAGAACTTCGCACATTCTACTCATCTTTACACATTTCTAAACATTTTTTGTGAGACTTTTAGCTTGTTACCACACCTTTGTTCTAGCAGAGACAGTAATACATTACATTATTCCAAGCGTTTAGAGGAGATTACTTTCACTTTTACTTTACTGCAAGGACGACACATATCTACGAAACAGGTGGTTTATGTGAAATAGCAGCTGGTGATTGATTGCCAAATAATGTGAATAGCGAAGAGCTGGTCGATTACGCGCTCAAATTGAAGGAGACGGCCGTCGTAACAGCAGTCGTTTGCTTTCCAGGGACATCCATAAACGGTGCTTTTCCCGTCGAAGTGCGCAAGGCGTGACCGGTGGTAAACATTGTGACAGAACTACTCGATCGTCGCTTAATCTCAAAGAGGAAGAACGTTGCAGAAATTATTGTGATTTAATTGTACCTTTTGTGTGCAAAGGACATGTTCGATATCGATTTTAGGTCTTATTCGAGCATGCAAAGCGAAAGTTTACCATTTTGAAATGTGAGGGAAAGCGACCTGCCAACATTTCACTAAATTGAATGTTATGGTAACTGACTCAACAGCAGTCCCTGCGCTGAATTATGGTTCAAGGAAATGTGTCAAATTTTACGAATTTGTGGTCAACAAGTGCTTTCAAAGACCCACACGGTTCTCTGACCGCAACTGTCAAATGATGTATCCTCGCACAACACATCGATTTTGCTAGAAAGGAAAACACACCTAATGTATGATAGACGAGCGTGGTTGGTAAATGCCACGATGGCTGAAGCTTCGACTGGACCGTATCTTGCTGAAAGCGGTTTAACATTCACGCCGCGATCAATACTGGGCGACGCATTGACGACTACGGTGGGTGCAAACCAAACAGTTTTTGTTGATGCCGTATACCCACCAAGTGGCTATGGCCTCACACGTATCCTTATCGGTTCTTTTCTGGCCTTACTCGTCATCATCCTCATCATCATCGGTAACGTCATGGTCTGCATCGCCGTGTTTCGCGAACGCTCGCTCAAAGCCGTGCAAAACTGGTTCCTGGTGTCGCTCGCCGCCAGCGACCTCATGGTCGGTGTCCTCATCATGCCGCTCGGAGTCGTCAACGAGATGCTCGGTCACTGGATCTTTGGAAGTCACATCTGCCTCATGTGGCTGGTCCTGGACGTGCTCGCCTGTACGGCGTCCATCCTCAACCTGTGCTTGATATCAATTGATCGCTACTGCTCCATCACGAGACCAATCAAGAATGCAGAGTGGCGACAGCCCAGCAGGATCCGCCTCATGATCCTCCTAGTCTGGGGGCTGTCAATGATAATATCATTACCACCGTTGTTCGGGTGGCGATCAGAACAGGTGCCCGACGAAAACGGTTTCTACAAGTGTGTCATAAGCGAGCAAATCGGCTATATATTATACTCGACTATGGGCTCTTTTTACATTCCCGCGTTTATTATGGTGATCGTGTATGGAAAGATTTGGATGGCGGCTAAGAGGAGATCGAGGCCGGGAGGACGAATATCCAAACGGACAAATGGAAGGAGCATTGCTTCTGAGTACATATCTGTCGAGGACCGGACGAATTATGAAGGTAAGACATACGCGCTGCTTCATAAGACAGAACCCGATATTCAAATGTCCTCCTTGCAGGTCAAGTCAGAACACATATCAAGACCTGTTCCCTCAGCGTGTGGGACGAGTAGTAGTAATCCCGATGAGAGCATGCAAGTGCCAACGTCGCCTTCGCAGAATACACTCAGTCCGCCGTCGTCGATTACCACCTCGACAGCCTTCAACGCGCCTTCCAGACTAAGCAGCAACGCCCATCTGAGCCCTGACGACGCGCAGATGGCGCATCGGCCATCGCGAATCGATCCCAGGGAAATCGAGAAGCAAAAGCGTCGCCTCGCCCAGTCACGTGACCGACGCGCCACCATCGTTCTTGGAGTCATCATGGGTACCTTCCTGGCGTGCTGGTATCCGTTCTTCCAGCTCTACGTGATCTCCGCGCTGTGCGGCGACGCGTGTCGCATACCAAAACTCCTATTTGATTTCTTCTTTTGGATCGGTTACTGCAACAGTGCCTTAAACCCGATCATCTATACTATCTTCAATCGCGACTTCCGGAGGGCCTTTAAGAAGATGTTAGGTTTCAAGCGGAGACCCAAGGCAAGGTGAAGCATTTGAAGAGCGTCAACTTTATTTTTTCCTCGTGATTTTGTAACCATGGATTACATGAAAACCTCCTGGAGGGAATGTTAGCAGCTTCGTGAAATTGTCATCACTTTATCTTTCTCACTTTTCGCACAGTTGAAATGTTGCTACATATATTACATGACAGAAAATAGATGTGATCAAGTTGTTTTGTTTTCCAACTATTTCGAGGCTAAGTGTGGGAACTGAATTCGCTCCTACGTGTCAGACTCCAAGACAGAGACACTAAAACAATCCGCGATTGTGACTTGGTGAGGAGAACATAATGAACACAATAGTGAGTGACCCCGCAAGACTTAAAGCCTGTTAGGGTAGCATTTCAATCTGATACAGTGCAGAATTATAAGTATGCGTTTGATGTGATATCGGCAACGACATCATTAAACGTCACCATGTTTGTGATCGTTTGTGTTCACGGTGTTCACGCTGCATATCACATAACTATCATCAAGACTGCAACAACGTATCCTCGTCTTGTGTTCTGTCTTATACGATTTGCAATTGTACAATGGTCACATTATTCTTTTATCTATATCTCATGCAACAAACTTCTAAGACAATTTGGCAGAAAGGCCGATATTCTAAGATAAATATCCATGTGAATAGATATAAATTATATTGTATATCATTCCAAAGATATGTTATATATATATAATTCTGAGAAGTAATGTTTATAAAAGGAAGGGGATGGATTTAAATTTTAGACTAAACATTTATATAGTTAAAATATACTGTAATTTCTGTGTAATGGATATCGATTTGCTCAATATTGCCTATATTGCCTATACTTAATCATATTACTGCAATTATATGGTAATCACTAGTAGTAATAATAATAAACAGTTGTGTAATAATAATAATAATACAAATTATGATTAAAATTAGTATGACTATTACTATTATATTAATATACGTAGCGCATTGCCATATTATTTCTAGTTTACGAGAAACTCGAATATTAAATGTTGTTTATAATTACCGGTTTTCATGGTGATGTAGATACACAATAGGCTTGCGGTAGCAACTTGAAGAATGGATGGAATGGAGGATCCTGAAATGGACTGTTGGTATTCCTTCTTCGGACCAGAGACCTCTGTAGTAGGTCTATGTTCGGACTAGCAAAGAAGGAATGCCAACAGTCCTCCTCAGGACCCTCCATTCCCTCCCTTCTTATGGTGCTACTACAAGTCCACTGTGAAACTAGAACATGCTATTTAAAGGAGAATTCCGGACGATTTTTAAAAAAATACAGTATATTGGAAATAAATCTATGGATGTGCCTGAATATTTTCAGGATTTTACTCACTTTGGTTGATTTCTAAGAGATTTTTCTAATGTCATTAACTCTGATGAAATAATTAAATTTACCGCACACAATCATGAGACCCTTACATAGCACCCTCACTTTGCTCAATTTCTTGAGTAGGCTTGAATCCGGTGCCACTGCATTGTGATCACTGCATATGTCATTCATAATAGCCGGTCATGCAGAGCCAGCAAATTCAATAACCACGTTTACAGAACTGTGTGTCTATTCAAATTCCAATGAAAGCCAAACGTGTTACAATATTGGGCAGGCAAGTATTTTCAAACGGTTCAACAATGCAGTAATGCTCAAAGGCACGGTCAGTGGCGCAGCGTGGACTAAACTATTCATGATCGAGCATTGTATTGGTCCGATCAAAAGAACACATTCGCTGCAGTGTAAAAACATAGATAGGCGCATAGTGAGGGTCGCACGTCACAAATTGGTGCATTGTGGGATAGAACAAGCTCGCTCGCGAATTTGTGTCATTAGAATTTCAAAACCAATTATAAGAACCCACAATCATACTTTTTTTCATACAAAATTGTGTTTATTGACCTAGAATATCTGTCTTTCAATCATTAGAAGCTTGAAATCGTATGGAAGTCCACTTTGAACTATGAATTGTAATCGGTGTTCTTTCAATATTTTTGTCTTGTCCTATCCTTAAACAATCATGTTCTGCTGACTGACTAAACATAAAAGGCCACCCTAGAATAATGTTGTTTCCAAACGATTGGATGATTGGGAAGAACCAACGATAAATATTTGAGCAAAATTGGTCGGGGAAAAAGATAATTATGGCCACCAGTACCCTTTGAATGAACAGGATATTTGTTCTGTCATGGATATCGCTCATTGTGACGTCATGTACAACCCGTTCCAAAACGCAGATAATTCTTACCAAAAGAGCCGTCCATTTTGAGATAATGTTGTGTAAGAATGTTTAATGGCACCTATATCTGCACATTACACAAAACTATTAACGAGTAAAATGCTGTGTGCACAACTAACGAGAGGTCGTTTTACCACGTTTTAATTGTTTACACAATCTGCGCATATTCGAAACAAATCGATTGTTGAGTTCAACAGTCGCAACTTTCTTATTTCTTGACCTATTTCGCTAATATTTGCAATAAATGCTGTTCATATTCATCTTATTCATCCCAAGTAAGTTAGTTCCAGGATGGAATTCCCCCTTGAATTGCCAATTTACGTTGCATATTGATTCACGGAAACTTCATGCCTAGTTGGGAGTGTAGGGAAATTCCGCCAAAGTATGGAAATGCTCACGTTACAAACATTACATTATTGGTTTATAAAATGATTGACAAAGCGACTTGGCAAGCAAGGTGGATTTAGCTACCATGATACTACTCAAATAAGTAGGCCTGCAAACAAGTACAACATTATACCAGAAATTAAATGGTTATGTCTTCTTATCGAATTACCGTATTAATTCAAGTTTTAAAACAAATAATATCTTCATTAATATAATGTTTGATATCTATTTCGGTTTTGCCGCATATATTATTTTCTACTGGTTACATACATTTATGCAGGCATAATTATGATACACAACACATGGTAGTAAGTGAAATCAACACGAACATTTATCGTTGTATTTTATTTTCTTATCTCGGATGAGGGTCGTGTGCATAACTGGCACTATATTCTAGGTGATAAAGATGCGAACTATACCTCGGTTACATTTAAAGGATTGTATGATTGTTTAAATTGTTGAAATGTCACACAATATTATTGAAACGGATTAATATCAGATTCGTTCCTGACAGGCGTAATGACAAAATAACAGTCAATGTATTATTTTGTTTACATACCCAAGTCAACAGTTTTGAGTTCTATGAAGAATCATCAATGTAATACATTGTGTTATCGGTACAGGACATGATTTCAAATTGTTTTCTTTCTTCTTAACATTTTATTATGCGCTTAGGCATTTATTTTCACAAAATATAACACTTTGTGTCGGCATAACAATACCGTTTTATACTGATGAACAGAATTTGGCCATTAGTTTACTTCTGCATTCACTGCACGATTACATACTAATGTAAACTATTTCTTTTTTATTTGTTGTCAAAACATATTTTAATAGGAAAACATGAAAGTCAAAGCTCTTTACATAATATCTTTATACATTCATGATAACAATAATAACACAAATACATAGTTATAAACGCAAACACTTTATATACATATATACACAGTAACAGCATCGTCTGAACACGCTGAAGAGTCCATCTTACTAAAATAGGAGAAGAGAAAGGAGGAGAACGTTTTCATACTCAAATAGATTTTCCCTCAGGGCTTGTGGAATCACTAGAATTATATATTAATGTCTCGCCGAAAAGCTATTCGATTCCAGTTGTGCTATCTTTACTAATTTGCTCGCCGACGTTACAATGTTTCCTTCTTTTTCCCCTTGTTTTTGTTGTTCAGGATGTTATTTGTAATACTTGAACATTCAGGCTCGGAGAACACTTGTAAGAAAAAATAAACACTGCGATTAAATTGAATTTCGAGCGAACGATAGAAAAACAATTAATGCGCTTGTCACGGTAGCGATACACGGTATGATTAATGTGCCCCTGTAGTATATTACGTAACAGAAAATCAGACTGAAATGAAATGATTTTACAGAATTGCGCCTTCCAGGGATGACAAAATATTATTATCAAGGATTCGGTGCTACAATTCCATGTGAAAATTAATTGAGATTGGAGTGTTTAGTTGATTCTCATTTAGAATATAGTTACCATGGTTACTCGCAAGTAAATCCGTTACGTAATGCAACTAAACGGTTTTCTTTACACTGTCTGCATTCGCGTGTTTGAAGTGATCCATTAACTTTGCAAGATTCAATCAAAATCACTTGGAGCTTTCATACTCATCTTGTACCTTGTTGTTTGGCTTATGATAACAGACGATTGGAATGGGTTTTGATTTTTAAATGTCTCCCCGATATACTTAGGGTGGAATTGAAAAGCGTTCCGGAACGCCTTTCGATTGTAGTCTATCTATATATAATAATACAGGATATGGTCAAATAATAAAGATGACCCAAGCAATTTATAATCATAACATAAAAATTCATATAAAAGCTGATATATTTACCAAACTTACATAACAATAATGTATATGAATATTATCAAATCGTTCGTATGCCAGAAAGATCCTTCATAGAATAAAGACGGTATTAACGCGCATACGTCACCTTGTCGTTTGTGCATAATTTTCAACAACAAAAAAACGTTCGTAGTTATGGCCTGTTAAAGGACAAACAAACCCTAATTTTTATTCTTTTCGAAATAAAGAGAAGGATGAGAGGAATGACTGGTACAAATTTAAGCAAACACGTTCATAAAATTAACAAGACAGTTTTTACCGCCTGTCCCTGATTATATCTAAATTGTGCAATATAATAGAGTTCAGTTCCAAAAGGCGCTAAATCCCCTTTCCATAAACATTGAGTTAACGATATTTCTACATTTATAAGCATTTATAATCAGGGATGATATGTTTATGATTTAGGAGAGGGTAACGACGCGGTTTTAAATGAGCAAGAAATAATAGCATATTGATTCAAATTAATTCGCTGGCTGTGTGTTCAATGGTTGATTATTAATCTATATTACTGTTTTCAAATTCAAACAGTAATTTTATGTCGTAATATGATTTACCTTCTTGCCATGCCCTGCGACGTTTTGCTTTAAAGGGATCTAGTAACTTTGTTGACATGTGCAAAAAGTGATGAATGGTTGATGCAATGTGTATTGTTGTTATCTTATATGTCCACAGGGTATTGTGTGAAAATTTCAAGTCAAATGGACATTGTATGGCCAAGTAATGAGTGAAAATGCAAAGTGATATTCTGTAACTCACTGTACTCACTTTGTACACGGAAGAAAAACTCGCCCGGAATTTTTCTTATCTGAATACTTCAATCATACATATCTTTGTAACGAAAGGGAAATTTGAAAAACCGAAACCGGTTCCATGATTTTATTGTTAATACGAATACAACAAGGTATAAGGGAACCGCTAGAATTAAAATTTTATTTTGAGGATTTGGACAATGTTACTAAGTCCCTTTAATATGTCTGAACGTGTGAAAACTATAGGTATTCATTACTCAGTATGCGTGGGTGTCTGCGTGTGTAGGTCGTAAGCGCATGTACGTTTGTACGTGTGTGTGTGTGTGTGTGTGTGTGTGTGTGTGTGTGTGTGTGTGTGTGTGTGTGTATGTGTGTGTGTGTGTGTGTGTGTGTGTGCGTGTGTGCGTGTATGTACGTGTGTGTAGGTCGTAAGTGCATGTGTGTGCGTGTGTGTGTGTGTGTGTATGTGTGTGTGCGTACGTGTGTGAGTAGGTGTGTGTGTGTGTGTGTGTGTGCGTTTGTATGTCATATTTCATTGTTTGTCCTTCCACCCGAATGGTAAAATGCATTTACGTCTATATTGTTACCATAGTTTGTGTGTGTACTTATATTTTGTGTTCATAGTAATTTGCATAGGCTAAACGCGTGCGATTTACAAGTTTGACTATACATTTCGGCATCCACGAAAAATAAGTGCGTAATGAAATATGGATAGTTGAATTGATAAATACTTGAATTACTTAATATATATATTTATTAATAAATTGATGGTAACAAATGTTTTAATTAGATTATTTAGTTATTATTTATTTAATTTATATATCACTGCACAACTGAATAAAATAATCTATGTTTCGAATGAGATTTTAATGATTTAATTTTCAAATGTAATAAGAATGAACGAATAAATGGTAAGATGTATTAATGTACGTATTAGAACGGACAAATCAATTTAAGAATGAGTGAATGAATTAATTAATGCAATTGGTAAATAATGACTGACTGATTGAAATAATGAATTTATGATTGAATTAACATATTGATGAGTGAATGAATTCATGAATAGATAGATAAATTAAATGAATGAATACAGTATATTAATAATTATATGAACGAATGAATGAACGAATGAATGAATGAATGAATGAATGAATGAATGAATGAATGAATGAATGAATGAATGAATGAATGAATGAATGAATGAATGAATGAATGAATGAATGAATGAATGAATGAATGAACGAACGAATGGATGGATGGATGGATGGATGAATGGATGAATTAATGAATGAATAAAACGAACGAATGAATGAACGAACAGACGAACGAATGAATAAATGAATGAATACATGAATGAAAGGATGCATGAATGATGAATGATTAAAATAATTAATGAATAAATGGTCTGAATACATGCATTTTTTAAATGAATGAATGTATGAACGTATGAGTGAATTAATGAAATGATGAATGCATAAATAAATACACAAATGAATGAGTGAATGAATGGATGAATGTCTGAATGAATGAATGATTGATACATAATATGCATAACTGGAATAAAGGCAACACTTAATTTATATATGCAACTAAACGATGGATAATTTTCAGGTCGTTATTTCTCCATTTCCTTAATGTAAATACTACTTTTAATAAATTGCAAATATACATTCACACACACCCATTATTACATAAGTTATAGACCTGACGTCATTACAACTATTCTTTTTTGTTATCTCATATATTACATTGATAATGATGGCATCTCAAACTTTTTGATTCGCCAAAATGTTTACAAAATCGTCTTACTCTTTTATGTTGTGTTATAGTTTGTTTACTGTGGCCGTCCTCGCCAGACGCACTTGATTAAAAACATTAGTTTAAAACGGTATCTCACGTTATTTTGGATATTTTTTTACATTTTATTATATGTTTAAAGTAAAATGATGATAACAAAGATCCAAACAAAAATACATGGATAGGTCTTTTGACCTCGACGGGAGTTTAATTTTCAGTCAATCTATTCCTCGCTTCTAAAGATTTACTCCTTATCTGTCCAATCAATCTACAGCCTTTCCCAGTAATTTTCTGACCGAATTTTCATAATTCTTCCCCTATCGTTATTCATAAATATTATATCGACTGTTATTTTTTGCAATTATCTGATTGGCAACGGGAGAGAGTGATCCGGTCTGCTCGTTCCATTATAATACTGACTTTAATACACGGCATCATTAAATTACACCCTAACAAATCCACCCTTCCGTATACATTTCGCTACTATAGAATATATATGGCATATGCAATGATTATGTAAATATTGAAGGGGCAAATACAAATTCAAAATGTCAGCGTCCTTTTAGGCGCAATTATTTCGTGAAACCGATATGTCGTTAATACGAAAATATTATGTGGTATTATTTGATTAATGGTTTCGTGTTGTATTTCTGAAAGGCGATACGCATATAACAGGTTTCTTCTTTCGTTTATCTATTCAACTAATCATTATTAGGTTATTTAATTTATTTGGCAGAGTGTATATATGTGTGTGTGTGGAAGCAACATGGGTGTGTTTATGTATTGTATGTGTATGTGCATGTGTTTTTGTGCGGGTTTGTGTGTGTGTGGTTGTGCGTACATATTTATGTATATGTGTGTACGTGTGAGTGCGTGTTTATGTGTGTGTGTGCGTGCGCGTGCTTATGTGTGTTTGTGTGCTTGTTCGTATATTGTGACCAGATTAAAGTTGTACGTTTCATAAAAAAACTGAGCAGTGGTGCATGTTTTAAAGTTCGATTGTGTGTGTTCGTTCGTGTGTCGTGTAAGGACATAAGTATTCTTTCAGAATTGAGAGTGACTATGAGCAGATAACAAGGTATGTTTCCGTAAAAGATGTACAGTAATGTGTGTATGTGTATATATGTGTGTGTGTGTGTGTGTGTGTGTGTGTGTGTGTGTGAGTTTGTATGCGTGTGTGTGTTTGTGTGTATGTGTGTGGATTGCGCGCGTGTGTGTGTGTGTGTGTGTGTGTGTGTGTGTTCTCACGCCGGCATTCTTGTGGGTTCTCGTGTGGGTACAATTATATAATTGTGGGGTATTTTTTCCTTGTGGGGAATAAATCATAGACCCCACTAAGGAATAGCCTTAAATCGGCGTATTTAGCTTCACAGAGTTATGTGACAAAAATTGTGACTGTGCCCCATAAGTGATACTTGAGGAATTGTTTTTTCTAGACACACCCCTACCCTCCCATGCACTCAGAAGGTTGCCTTTATTCGTTGCAAAGATTTTGTGAAAACAAAAGTTTGTAGTAGCACTCCTTCAGCCTGTAGTAGCACAAGTACCCCACAAGTCGGGTGCCCACAAGTATGCCTGGGTAAGTATATGTGTATGTGTGCGCGTGTGTGTGTGTGTGTGTGTGTATGTTTATGTGCATGTATGCGTGTGGGTGTGTGTGTGTGTATGTGCGGGGGTTTGAGTTTGTATGTGTGTGTTTGGGTTTGTATGTTTGTACGTGTGTTGGTGTGTGTGTGTGTGTGTGTGTGTGTGTGTGTGTGTGTGTGTGTGTGTGTGTGTTGTGAGTTGTATTTGTGCATGTGGCTTATCGTGCGTATTTTGAAAGTTATTTTGAAATAACCGTTAATATACAATAACAACTGACCACAAACCAAGTCTTAAAGCGAATTATGATTATGCATTAGGCTAAACATCCATACACTGCAATGTGTATACAAGTCATCCCCTTTATAAATATCGAGTATTAATGCATTAACGTATAATATTAAAGAGGTTTTCAAATATACGTGTGAACTCTTGTATTAAAGGACAAAACATATCGAGCTTCAAATGTCGACAATTCCACTGGGATTTCATGTTTACCGTGTACGGTTTAAAACTGTGTTGTCGGTTATGCTGGAGATTGTGAAGGAGTTTATCGATGATAAATAACAACATCGAAGTGGGTACTTGCGCCTTGAAGTTATTTAGCCTGTAGTCAATAATAATCTTGTTTTCATATCAGTTTCAACTTGGAGATAACGATCGACTTTAACCTATCTAGTAAAGGCCATTTGACCTACATGTATTTTCATGTTCTTCTTCATGCTGCTTAATGATTTTTTTATCATACGTGATATTTTGTTATATTTGTTTTAAGCAAAAGATAATACATTTTATTTGAGCACTGTCTTTATTGTTCATTCTCATTTCTCGGCAGTAACAACAACTGAAAAAAACAAGTGCATGGTTATTGTTACCGTTAATGTAAACCATTATACATGTTGCTTTTTTAATGTATACTTTAGCCTATAGTATGACTATACTGTTTTGATACCAATCATGTCTGATATGATATGATGCAGTTACAATATCTAGACCTCGATTTGTTTGTGCTGATTCCAGACACGTTTTGTTTCCATTGTGAAAGAAACGCAACTTTGCGAACGTTTTCCTGACCATCAAATACTATAATACATGTAAAAGGAATTGTAATAACATTTTAGTAAAATTGGAATTAGAAAGATGACAGAATTGTACACGTTTGAAATGCATTTTTATGTTTACATCACCATGATCACCATTTGGGCATTTAAACTGTTATGTTGTTAAAAGAAAATTTATGTTGTTTGTTCAAAATTGATGATGATAAAATTGCTTTGGTGAATTACAATGTTTACTGCTAACGCAGGGAGCTTGCACTAATCTGCTAATGACAACATATTTAAGCAAGAATGGTACTTAGGATGTCTCTAGTCATTGTTAAGATTAGTTACATGACTGTAACCGATTTATTATTCTATCAAATGATAATTTGATATGTTAGTAATATATGACTTGTACTTAAATGCTGATTTAGTAAATAATTTATAATGATTCGATCAACTACCAATGGGGCTTATCAATGTTCCTGTCCTGTACATAATTGGTTTGTGTTTATTATGAAATGTTCATTTTGACGTTGTCAGATCCAATGTATTAATAAAGTACCTATGGTTATAATAAACCCCTTGTGCATGTTCATTCATTTATCAATCGATATACATGTGTTTGATACGTAAAGTAAAATATCGGCAGTTATACTGACATACAAATATACATACAGTTATACTGACATGGGCAGTGGCGTATCTACGAAGGGCACGGGCCGGTTAAAGGGGTAGTACAGTTTTGGTAAGGCTGAACTTTAGTAACCAAACCTGGACAGTAACATTATTATACTACAGTCAAACCTGCTAATGCGACTACCTGTCTATAGCGACCACCTGCTCATAACGACCGCTCTCTGGTCCTCCCCTGAAAAATCATGTGTTAAGCGACCTGCGTAATGCGACCACCTGACTAACGCGACCAGCGACCACCCTATTTGGGTCCCGACGAACATATAAATCTGTGTATAGCGACCACAAAATTAGCGCTTGAGCAAACAAGACATCAACTCGGTCACCACTGGTCACTCAAGGCTCCAATCCTGAGCAGTTCAATGCATAAAAACCAGCTTTTATAATGACAATAAACTTCAGACAGCTTATAGATTGACTTTGGCTGGTCACCTAGCACATTTCGATTCAAGTATTTTAGTCTCTAATATATGGGATTGAATATTCCAGGGTCATTATTACATCGAGTATAAGGATTTCGACAGATTTGCCTACATATTTTTCAACGTAGTTTCAGTACATAATTATAAATGATAATTATATGTGTACAAAAGAGTGAACATTTATTAAAATAATTGTAAGTATCATAACATCGCGTCCTTCTATCTGATGTTTAAACAGCCGGTTAGTTTCTCAACATTTGCGTGGAGTACTATTTACTGAGTATTAATAATTTATTACGTGGACGTGGTTTGGCAAAATAGTCTCGTTGGCACTTAACCAATTGATTCAATCAGTCCTATGCCCCGGGCCGTTGCAGAAAGAGATACAATCGATTGTAAGTTACAATTGATTGTAAGTCAGAAAATGTACACGTTTCAACCAATCAGATGTGCGCATCTAAAACACGTGATCTGACTTACCAGTAATTGCATCTTCCTGCAACGGGGCCCTGAACGGGTTTAAGACTATTGTACGACTTGTTATAAATGTGGTAGGAGTCTATTTTAAAGGGATCTAGTAACATTGTCCAAATCCTCACAATCAAATTGTAATGGTGTGCATGGTTCCCTCATATACCTTGCTGTATTCGTAATAAAGGGGTAGTTCAGCTTTGGTAGAGAGGGCGCTGCACATCACAATATTGTTGTGAGGTAATGAAAAACTGAGTGTCGAATTTGAGAGAACATGCAATTGTAATGGCAGAACAAACTTTGTTTGGTCAAAATCGACCCAGAAACGGCTGAAATATCAATAAATATATCTGATCTTATAATTATTTGGGGCCCAAATAATTAGATGATTTTAAAAAAATAAAAAATACTGCTTGCACTTTTTCAAAAATTTTCAAAAGAGTTTTTTAAATAGTTTTTGATGATCTCTCTATTTAATCATTATTTCAATAAAACATCACATGCATAATTTTGTATGAAAAATTGTTGAAACCAATGCCTTTTCAGAAAGCGCCCTCTTGTGTTTTAATGGCTCTTTTTGAATGATAACGGGCTTGTTACTTAGTCGTTTGTAATTTTGTATACCTTTCGAGCATGGTGGAGTTATAACTATTAGTTTATAATGTTACTGGCCAGGTTTGGTTACTAAAGTTCAGCCTTACCAAAACTGTACTACCCCTTTAACAATAGAAGCATGGGACCGGTTTCGGTTTTTCGAATTTCCCTTTCGTTAAAAAGATATTTAAGATTGAAGTGTTCAGATGTTAAACTGTCCACTGGACACATGCGTGTACAGATGCCAATTAATTACACATGTGCATATAGGCACAATATACGACCAGAAATTCAAAATGGCCGCCCACCTGTCTAATGAGACCACCTGTCTACACCGACCACTTTTCGCCGGTCCCTTGAGCGGTCGCTATAGACAGGTTTGACTGTACCATGCTCGAAAGGTATACAAAATTACAAACGACTAAGTAAAAAGTCTGTTATCATTCAAAAAGAGCCATTAAAACACAAGAGGGCGCTTTCTAAAAAGGCATTGGTTTCAACCATTTTTCATACAAAATTATGCATATGATGTTTTATTGAAATAATTATTAAATAGAGAGATCATCAACAACTATTTAAAAAACGCTTTTGAAAATTTTTGAAAAAGTGCAAGCATTTTTTTAATTTTTGAAAAAATCATCTAATTATTTGGGCCCCAAATAATTATAAGATCAGATATTATGTTTATTGATATTTCAGCCGTTTCTGGGTCGATTTTGACCAAATAAAGTTTAATCCGCCATTAAAATTGCATGTTCTCTCAAATTCGAAACTCAGTTTTTCATTACCTCACAAAAAAATTGTGATGTGCAGCGCCCTCTCTACCAAAACTAAACTACCCCTTTAATGTCTCAAAGTGCTGTACTGCAGTTGCGTAGTGTGTTCGGACTGATTGGGGGAGGCACACAAACTATAATTGGAGGCACACATTGGCCCGGATTCACAAAGGAGGTTTGTAGGTCGGAGGTTTGTACAAACCATGGTTTATCCATGGTCTACATCTATGGAGTGCCATATGTAAACTGATGGAAAAAGAATGTTAACTCCTTACAATGTTGATGGTACACATTTACCAAATGCACCAAATAAATTTTTGTCTTCTCAGATGGTGAAATTTGCTGGTTAGCAAGCATTAACAGTCATATCATTAGAAATTAGAAATTGTTTTACTTGTGTACGAGCAGCGCTCCATGGATGTAGACCATGGATAAACCATGGTTTGTACAAACTTCCTACAAACCTGCTTTGTGAACATGGTGAATCCGGGCCAATGTTTTTATTTCATGTATTTCTCAAAAATTATATGAGTGGGGTGCACGTGCCCCCACCCCCGTAGCTATGCCACTGCTGCACAGATCCATTACGCCCAAGGTAGTTCGGATTCGTAAATCAGACAAGCGATGCCATCTTGCGAACTCCTTGCGCATGGTGTGGGACACGCACTATCTCGTTGTTATGCAGAGTGCTCAAAAACCATAATTATAGCTTTTAATATGAAATACATACAACTCTATGGCAAAACCTCGCCTAGTTCAAAATGGCGACCCGCGGTTAAACATAATTGAAGGGACCCCATGGTAGAACAGCAATGTCTGCACAGACGGCGCTGAATGGGCCATCCCTCCGAATCTTGTGTATTTACTGTTTTTACTTGTGTTTCGGAAAATAAATAAATAAAATAAATAAACATCCCCACACAATCACACATCACAATCTTTAAAATGACATTAATCCGAGAATGTGACCGTGCTCGTCTGTATGTGTGTGTGTTTCATATAGTATGTAAGTGCGATTAACATTAATAATTTGAAAATACAAGCTGTATACAATCAAAGAACATTCCATCTTACAAGTATATAATGCAAAAGGGGGCCTGCTATTATATTTATATACACATAATGGTAATGGCAGATCCTTTTGGATTTAGATATTTCATTAGAGTTTCCACGTCGTTTATTCAGCAATACAAACAAAGAGGAAGTAACGGACGTTATGACCACCCTTGAAATCATTATTTATAATATGAAACAAAGGTCCACTAGTCTCCGCTTACTAGTCAATTGATTATTTACTCAACTTATATCTTCATGATTATTTCCCGTAAGATTAAGGTGGCACTGAGACAATTATATAACAATGATTTTCCAAATATATACGATCATCAATCACTATTAAAGAAAAGACGTATCATAATTGTATAAAAAGGACGTTAGTCCCCAATTCATCATAACGTATCAAAGAATCATTGAATTATCGTCAGGAGATATGATAAATATATATATATATGATAGATTGTTAGATATAATGTGAGTACATCCGGCAGTTTTTAATAAATTCCAAATCGTGCAAAAATACAGGCGAAATTTTGTGATGACATTTCGTGACTTCAATCAAACGATCCGCATCATTCCGCAAATTAAATCTGAATTGCTTGTCTTCTCTACTGAGGCAAAATGTCCTTTCGCGCAGGAGACAATTTAATTTATCTTCGTTAGTCCTTAGACCCTCCGGGCGATTCTACTTGTAAAACTAATGCCCCTTTCGCATATGGGGAACCCATGCATTAGACATGTTTGAGGCGGTTTAGATTCGTTGAGGCCCGGTCACATATCACCGGATAGCGTAAACGGTTGCCCAAACGGAGAGCAACATTTTCAATCCATTCTTCTCCGTTCGTATACGTTTCTTGTCAGGCGATGTACGTTGTTCTATCCGGCGGAATGTTTTGTACACGAAGCAATTAAGACGACTTTCACCACCGGATAATTTGATTTCGAAAATGTTCTATACGTCTGGCGTCCTTTAACGATATCCGGTCATATGTGACCGGGCCTTTTATCAGACGCTCGGTTCATCAGTCTATGTTACGATCATCTTGCATCTTGCATACATCTTGCATCTGAAATTAAAGTGATCCCTGTAAAGTGTCAGATATTGCACAAAATGACATTTGAGACTTCAATCCTATATCAATATCATTGTAAAATACAATTGAAAGATTTGTGAAAGTTTGAAAGAAGACGAACACTGTTTACCAAGTGAGAAAAAAACGAATATTGAGTTCATATTTTATCACCGAATACTGATGGCCTGCCGTAGATTTGTCGCAGTAATAATCGTCCGTTTGACGATATCCGCACCCGTGTATACAGACGATACATACTTTTCGCGCGCTCGGCTCAACTGTCGGGTACATTGACTCGTTGCGCTGCCCTGTCTATCGGCAGCTCCGCCGGCACGGGTCCGTGATTGCGTGGTGCGCCGGCTGGACGTGTTCAGCTACGGCAATTGTACTTTTTACCAAAACCGTTGGGCAACGCTTTCGACCCTAGTATTATCAATGATAATTATCTTCATACTAAAGGGACATTTTGAAAAAAATCTAACTCTATTTTATTCTTCTCTTACCATAAGCTAAACAACACGGTAGAAGAGAAACGAGGAAGCTCCAAGAAATGTTCGTGGAGTTAGACACTTTACAGGGATCACTTTAAGGTGATTTTCTCCTTTTCACTAGATAAACATTTTTCCTTTTCTATGAAAAAAACCTGTATCATTCACACGAATCTTACAATGATATTGATTTTAATTGAAGTCTCAAATATCAATTTGGAAAAAATGTTTATTTGACGTTGACCAGCGTCAGAAATGTTATTATGCAACACTTTCTAATGTTTGCAATACCTCTGTATGAAACACCACTAACAATATGCATACGACTTAATGCATGTGCTAATACTATCCGCTTGAGTGTAAAATAATATATAATAATAATAATAATAATAATAAACCTAAAGAAGGTTGATGAAAATAGACTTCACACTTTTGAGATGGCATGCCTCAGGCGAATCATTGGTGTGACCCGACTCGACAG
This sequence comes from Echinarachnius parma, assembly GCA_037951105.1. Taxonomy (NCBI): domain Eukaryota; kingdom Metazoa; phylum Echinodermata; class Echinoidea; order Clypeasteroida; family Echinarachniidae; genus Echinarachnius; species Echinarachnius parma. Next base: position 28,139 of record JBAMJV010001880.1, read on the forward strand.
GATGAGAAACACACAAATATGAACACAACTGATCATGGAAGAAACCATCATCAACAGGGTTGCCACAACAAGATTGAGATACTTTGGTCATATCAACAGAATGAATCCAAAACGATACCCCCACATCCTTCTCAACGGAAATGTACATGGCAAACGCCCAAGGGGAAGACCAGCTAAGAGATGGATGGACTGTGTCAAGAAGGACTGTAACAACAGACAAATTGACTCCCTGACTAAAGCCACCAGACTGACAGGAGATAGGAAGACGTGGCAAGCCGTTGTGAAGCAGAAGCCATCACACATCCGAGCGAAGGTGTGGACGGCTTAAGTCAAGTAAGTCAAGTCTCTTTTATAGCGCATTTCCAAACCCGAAGGAATTTCCAACGCGCTTTACATAACAAAACCATATTATTAAATGGACGTACTGAATTAATACTTGTGAACTTATATCTACATCAAATCTCATCATTTACAAATAGGGTTAACAAAATGTTAACCCTAATAAGGCCGGCCCCCCCTCCGGAAATTTTTCTGATTGCTCGGAAACGCGCGAGTATGACGCACCACCGCTTGGTGACTTTTTTCTTTCGAGTCTTGCGCATCTTTTAAAACAAATTTTTCGAAAATCGGACCTTGCGTTACGAAGTCACGTGACCTTTTGTCACTGCATGTCAGCCCGAAAATCGCTAATTTTTGTGATTTGTGTACAAAACATATGGAAATATCAGTTTTCCTAAAAAGAGATATATCATTGGTTAATTGGTCTTGTTTACCTTTTAGGTATTTGTTTTGGGGGTCAAAGTGGTTGAATTTAAGTTAGAAATAAAATAAAACAACAAAAACAATACAATACATAAGTTAAAAAACAAAGAAATACATAAGAAATTTTCAAAACAATAGAAAACAAGGAATAACCTGGCTCTTCCAGATTTTGTTGTTGTATTATTATTTAAAATGGTCTAAAGAATATATGTAGTGAAAACCAATGTTTAATTATGAAGAATATATGATTTATGAGTAAAAATATGAATGTTATGACCTTCTTTGCATAAATTACCATAAATTTGCAAATTAATGAATTTTTCAAAAAATTGAAATTACCATTGTATTCTATACACTTCACTTGACATGCGTGCACATTTTCGCGGCGATCGGTCGCTTCGCGGCCGAGATCTTAAGGGGGGGGGGGGGGGGCCATAATGGCCCCCCCCCCCCCCCCCCCGGCCGTAGAAAGAACTCAAATAGCCCGGCCTTTTTAGGGTTAAGTGCTTGTTTTAATAAAACAAGAACCACCAATGGTGCTCATAACGTGGGCGTCGTGTTTCGATGATTTCACTTGCATTGTATTCTAAGCAGTTAACATACATTGCAAGATATTACGATGAGTATGTTAGGATGCAAACATCAATTATGTAGAATCACATTATGAAGTGTTTTTGCTGCCGAAAGAAAAATAGTGTAAACATTAGAATGGAGTAACTTTTCATCGGATGAAACGATTTAACTCTAAATTATATTTATCGGATTAAATTTGAACAAATTATTGTAAATTTGAATTGCTGTCCATTGGATATCATTTGTGTCTTTGAACCAAAATTAAATGAAGCCGAATTACGCGATTTAACAAAGGGTTCAATCCCGAGTTCAATTTAACCGGGTTTTGAGGAATCATGTCTAACATGCAGATTTCATTATCCAAGAGAACAGGGTTTATGTTTCTAAATGTTAAGGTCATTTAGTATACTTAGTTTGCCCTAATATATCAGTACGAGCGTAGGATGGGGAGAGCACGACGGATGAATGTTCCATATTGCTTTAATTGGGTCAATTATTTAAATGGAACGGGAAACTGGGTTAAATGGAGGAGTATAACCTTTTAAAGTGCCGCTTAGTCAAAATAAATTACCCAGGTCACTTCCGTGAAGTATAATGCCCGGCGCAGACAGAGCCGACTCGACCAGGTCCGACTGGTTTTCAGCCTGATTAACTCAGTATGTGCTGCCTCAGGACTCCGGTTTTTCCAGTCAAGTGCCAGTCGGAGGTCATTCAAGGCCGATTCAACATGTTGGATCGGCTCCGACTGAGCGAAACTGACTCTAGCCCGACTGAAAACCAGTCGGATCGGGTCGAGTCGGCTCTGTCTGCGCCGGGCTTAACATGTAAAATAATGGCTAATTTTAGAAACCCCACGTAATATGACAAACAACACAATGTCCACAGGGCCCCCATAGGTCTGTTTGCAACTTTCACAAATTATCTCCGTTGTTATTCAAAGTCAATACATAAACCATAAGGGTACTTTGTATACCCTGTTTGTGAATTTAAGAAGTTCATAGTGATTATGATTGTATAGGATTCTAATTATTGAACTGAAATTGAATGTTTTTAAGTTATTTATGAACAATATATCCTGGAAGCGAACATCGAATAACAGATATTACATGCTTAATCACCCAGAATTATACTTAAACATGGATGATACAAGGACAAAAACTGAATTGTAGTCTAACTCTGAGGCCTTTTCTAATTTAGCTTTCTGAACATGTGCATCACAGACTGAATATCACTATCTTCTAGAAGTTGAAAGAAAATTATTCCGTTTTTGCACAACTCTGGGCCCATATTCATAAAACCGTGCTATAGCTGTATAGTTCCTTGCTAAGCGCATTTTAAAAGGTACAGTTTAGTGTGCTAGAAACGTGTTTTCCTAGTCACAAACTAGGGTAAGCTGATTTAGCATTTATAGGTTCCTACTAAGTTAACCCTAGAAAGCAGCTAAAAGATCGTGTGTTTAATACATAGCCACATCATTAATTAGCATGAAACTAAGCTATAGCGGGCTGTTATGAATATGGGCCATAGTTAATAGAGTTACACTAAGAATAACTTACATTAAACATCTAACAACCACACACTATGCAGTAAAAGGGCTGCAGTTGTTAGACTATAACCAAGCTTCTTGGAGACCGAATGCAAATTATTATATAATTATAATTCAAACAAAAATATTGTATGCAACTGGAAGAGGAGTCACGAAAGCCTTATTCATTCCCTTTAGATCCACGATTTAAACGGCTGTCTTCATGTAATAGCACGTTTGATGAGTATATATACGAAACTTTACCCGTACTTTGCAAGACTTTAAAATCCCCATATACATTGTACGGAGCCAAGCCAGTTCCCGACAGCAAGTGGTTAAGTGAACTTTTCAATGCTTGCTTTGGTTTATAATGCATCGTACACTTTTCCTTTAAACTTAAAGATAAATTTTGTTTAGGATTTTGGGATAGGATCATAATTGATTATCTAGATGAGTTAACACGTTTCCGATTGCTAAAATGCATCTTGCATTAACAAAGGTGATGCATGGATTTGCACGGATTTAGAACCTCGTCATCACAATGATCCAGCGAGACACGGAAGAACTAACGATTGTTGGCGGGGGGGGGGGGGGGCAGCCCTGAAAGGGTTAAAATGAAGATCGTGATGATCGAGGCTTTGTTTGTGTCGGCACGCATGCGATGGGTACTCAGGGATTTGGTGACCGTCCTGAGTGTGCTGTCTTGAGTGTGCTGTCCGATCGAATGTCACTTGGACATGCAGATAGGTGACGACGTACTTTCAGGATCCTTTCCCCTCCGTTCATGCATAGAAAGCAGTTTGCATTCCATTATCATTCTATATTGTGTTGGGATCATTGGCGTACACTGTTAAAACGCTGTGTAAAAATGGTTGTTCAATCTTTTCATACAACTTTAGGTGTAGCATGATAAGTTGTATGAAGAAGGGTTGCGTGAAGCGGCCATTGTTCAAGCGTTGATGAAACGTGTTAAATCACGTGATAGTTTCGACAGCAAAATCACCGCGTCAAAACCTCTGTTGTCCCTTCGCAAACCAAGCGAACCGGGATAGCGCAGTCGATAGAGAGTGAGACTTATAACCCAAATAAAAGACCCCCGGTTCGAATCCTACCCTTGCCGCTTTTACATCTTATTTTGTATATGCTATTTCAACAATGGGATTGTTGAAATTTATTCTAAACAACAGTTGTAGAACAAATTAAAACAACTGGGGTTGTTGAATGTTTTCAACAACAGTTGGATGGTTCATGTGTCAAACAGCGGTTGTTGAAACATTTCAACAAGTCGTTGAATTTGTTTACACAGCGTTTTAACGGTGTAGGAGGCGGGGGTCTGGGGCTGCACATTGGCAACTGGAACCTGGTTTATTAACTCTATGGGGATTGCAAAATATAGTACGGAGCAGATTAAGAGGAACTGAAAGAAGGAGAACTATATTCATCGGTTATATATATGTTGTTTCAGGTGTTTTTTTTAATACGAATTCATTTCACACGAAATGCCTTTGACATGTTTGAGATCAACAAGAGAACAGCATAATTAGCACACTATATGTGATATACTACACGCGAGTAAGTACTTTAGCATTTAAAGTGAAGTATAATAAATAGGAATGATATAATCATGCAAAAGTCGTATTGGCATAACATAACCAAAACTTAAGTAGAAATATCGTCATTGGCAATACAAGGACCCTTTCGAGAGCTACTATTTCAAGTCAAGGACGCATGTATGTTTAGATCTCGTACATAATTATGAAGATGAATCGTGATAATATGTTATAATGATGTGAAATGTGTGCAAATCATGAACATGATGAATGATGCTTTCAATAATAATAAACATGATAAAGCAGCTAGGGACGTCGATTCACACGTAGACAGGTCCAGGGGCAAAGAGGGTGGGGGATTCCAAGGTGGGGGGGGGGGGGGGGGTGGGTGGGCCGTGGGGCAGAAAGTCTGGACAACCTTTGTCAAATATTGTTAAACATGATGATGTTTTTGTTATGTGTAATGTATTTATTTTCTTGCACAAGAAGGGGATGTGGGTATAGTGGGTTTCCACTGCATGGAGAGTGGTTTATTATTTATAGGTACCTCCAACAGCTACGCCACAACATAAATTCCACTTTGCTTCGAAATAATGTGACACCCATCATTTCGTAGCAAAGTGATAGGATGTGATAAATGACACCTATTAACGCCCATAAATAATTGATCATCGGGGGAAGCTCTTTCACCATCGATCGCATAAATAATAAGTCCCTGTGGTAATATCATTATGATGAGTGATACATATCTAATCTCACTATTGATGAATTCCTATAGCGCTTAAATTATGGATTCATTTGATACGTTTAAAATTATATGTGCTTTATTGTCATTGTACATGTTCAGTGAAACACAATAATGTTAAGCAATATTATGTTCGTATTTGTAAATTACGATGCATACATTTTCAAAAGTAACATAATATTACTCTTGAAAATGTATGCATCGTAAATGCGGAACTAGCCTATTCAAAAGAGCAATACATGATAGGTCTGAATACTGGTTTACGGTCCCTTCTTGCCAGTGAAAACAGGGATAAATTGATAGATTATTTGTTTGTTTTATGGGAAACTATATTCCATCATTCCTTTTTTTGCTGCAAAGTGACCAAATGGAATTGACATTTTTATTTCAATAGAGCGCAGACTAGTGTACAGATCGAAACATGCGAACAGCTCGCACGTTTCGATGGATTTGTCTATTGTATTCGTCCTTAGACTTGTATTTCGGACGTGACACAGACGGGACAGAACAATGACTGATTGTCTGTACTAGTAATACTGGCCACTAATAGAGCGCAGGCATGTCTGTCACGATGTGACACTCCTGGTGCTATTAAGCCCGGCGCAGACAGAGCCGACTCGACCCGATCCGACTGGTTTTCAGTCAGGCTAGAGTCAGTTTCGCTAAGTAGGAGCCGAACCAATGTGTTGAATCGGCCACGAATGACCTCCGACTGGCACTTGACTGGCAAAACCGGAGTCCTGAGGCAGCGCATAGTGAGTAAATCAGGCTGAAAACCAGTCGGATCGGGTCGAGTCGGCTGTGTCTGCGCCGGGCCTTATTACCCATGGTCATCAGGTACAGTTCAAACACACGCACTGACATTGCGCACTTTCTCAACTCCCCGGGGAGCATACTAGCCACATGCTGTCAATGGCGCAAGGCGAATTAACATCCGATCCTGGTACCCATTTATTACGTACATTATGTACGTGGATGCGGTCGCAAAGACGTCATGTCTAGCCCGAAATCATCTTCTTTAGATTAATCTGTTGTAGGCTAATGTTTAGAGATTGATCGACATACGTAGCTCTACTGACAAGAAAACTGCCTCAAATTGTGTTTTACTGTATCTAAGGTAGATTTTCATGAAGATTACTAATACAAACATATTTTCCTCGTGTGAAAACCCAGTCAAATGAAAAAAATCAACTTGTAAATTCACTTTAGTAACCCCCGTAACAAAATTGAGTCCGGGCGAAGAAAAATGACGTCATCTTTGTGACGTCACACAAAGACAAACGCAGTATAGCCCGGTCATAGACGTAATAGAGTGCAATACTCACGTTGACAGAGAGATATTATTTCGATTTTTTCAATAATTGCAAATATTTGTTAAAGTTTATATCATGGACGATGTACACTCATTTCTTAGGCATTTTCAGTTAAAGTGATCCGTGTAAAGTGTCAGGTATTGCACAAAATTACATTTGAGACTTCAATCCTATATCAATATCATTGTAAAATACAATTAGAAGATTTGTGGAAGTTTGAAAGAAAACCTAGTGAAAAAAACGAATATTGAGTTCATATCACCGAATACTGATGGCCTGCCTTAGATTTGTTGCAGTAATAATCGTCCGTCTGACGAATTCCGCACACGTGTATACAGACGGTACAGAATTTGCGCGCGCTCAGCCCAACGACCCGTCGTGCTCGATGGTCGTGCTGCCGAAGGTTTCGGCTACTCCGCAGGCCGGAGTTCGTTATCGCGTGGCGCGCTGCCGGCCGCGGCCGGGCGTGTTCAACTACGACAATTGTACATTTCTCCAAAAGCGTTGGCTAACGCTTTTAAAATAATGATTTTCAATGATAATTATCTTCATGCTGAAGGGACATTTGAAACAATCTAACCCTGTTTTATTCTTCTCTTACCATAAGCTAAACAACACGGCAGAAGAGAACCGAGGAAGCTCCAAGTAATTTTCGTTAGACATTTTACATGGATGTCTTTAAGCCTCAATTTCCAAGCAAAAACGAGTTTGTTTTACTAGCAAGTCAGAGGCTCTGCATGTAAGCCATGCAGATTCGTACTTTGAACTTCGTGTTGCGGTCTTCTTGTGATATCATGACCCGGGTGGCACGTGCGCACATTCGCGCTCCGCTATAAATAACTTTTTAGGAGCATGGAACGCCGATGCGAAAAAAAGCAAAAAAGTTGCATGAAATTTTCCTTTTTTTGCCCAGCTTGAGGATTTCTTTTTAAAAAAAGAGTGTGGTATATCAATGTAGGCACATATTTAAAGCTATGAACCTGAATCAAAGCCTGGATTTCACTATACCTTAAAAAAACACTGATTCCGGGCAAGAATAATCCATTTTAAACGCATCCTGCATCATGTAAGAAAAATGTTTGCATAGAAAGAAGATAACCACTCTCTCCAAAATACTCGCACGTTTTTTCCCCTTTTCAATTCACCTCCTATCCACGACCCCCCCCCCCCCCCCCCCCCATCCAGGAAAAGTAGATTAGTAATTGGGACATTTGTAATTGGGACATGCTGCCATCGACTGGATTCAACAATGTCAGATCACGATTTCCGAGTTATCTGTCATTATTGGTATTCTGTTAAACTAAGAATGATTTCTCCGAAATGGAGGGCATCCTTGAAAATGTTGTGCTTTGACAGTCGATGTTAAAGTCAGACTGTCAGGGTGTATTTGGTATTCACCTTTGACGGTAAAACATTTTTTGTGAGGTTCTGAGGGTAGAGCAGAGTTGAGCATGCGGACGTGTTGCACGTTTCCCCCGGATTTTACTTTTTCTTTATTTATTCCTTCTTTTTCTATCATTTGTTTCACTCACAATATGTTAAACTAAGAATTATTTCTCTGAAATGGGGGGCATCCTTGATAATGTTGTGCGTTGACAGTCGATGTTAAAGTCAGGCTGCCAGGGTGTATTTAATGTTTCACTTTTGATGAGAAAACGGTTTATGTGACGTTCTGGGGAAAAAAGTAGACTTGAGCATGCAAACATGTCGCACGTTTCCTCTAGATTTGTTTTCTTTTATCTGTCTTTTTTACTATTATTTTCCCTCACATTATGTTTATAAAATAAGATTAATTTCTCCGAAATGGGGGGGGGGGGGGGATCATCCTTAATAATGATGTTGAAACTCGATGTTAAATTCAGGGTGTATTTAATATTTATCTTCCACCTTTGACGGTAAAACAGCTGTTTGTGACGTTCTGGGGTGAAAGCAGACTTGAGCGTGCGAACATGTCGCACGTTTCCTCTGGATTTTCTTTTTTCTCTCTAAGATTCATTTATCCGAAAGGGGGGGGGGGCGTCCTTGATTATGATGTGCGTGGAAATTCGATGTTAAAGTCAGGATGTATTTAATATTCACCTTTGACGGTAAAACAGTTTTATTGACGTTCTGAGGGTAAAGCAGAGTTGAGCGTGCGAACAATCATGTCGTACGTTTCCCCTAGATCTGTAGATTTGACTTCTTCTTTCTTTCTTTCTATTCCCGCTATTGTCCCTCTACCTAGGAAAGATTAGCCGTGTAATTGGAACATGACGCGGAGTTAGGTTAAGGAATATCAGATCTCCATTTCTCATGTGGTATATCAAGAGCGTTATAAATCCACATTTTCAACTTTCGAGAAAAACAGGTTCTTTGCCCAACTTTGTACACATTCCTATGGGAATATGAAAATGGAACGTTTCAAACTTTGATTTTGATTGTGTAATTTTTCCTAAAATGTGGATTTCTTAAGCCCTACGTAGGTTATTAATGTATTGATATCGTTAACTAAATTTTAAACATTTATGGAAAGTGGATTTAGCGCTTTTTGGAACTTAGCTCTTCATATCATGTACATGAAGGAGTATTGTTATGTTCAGACGGTGAGCGACATTTTCTCAACTGCAACTGCAACACCAACAAAAGAGAAAATCCCTGAATTACACGCATGGAAATCCGATAAGCTCAGATTGATGAAGCCCGGACAGACGATGAATGGAAAGAAATGCGAACTCTCTTTTCTCCCTTGGGCATCCCCCTTACTGCACATCTTAAGGTATCAGAGAGTTGGATGTAACCGGATAGCCAATCTTATAAAACAACCAGGAAGACAATCAAAAAAGAACATTAGCTAGGACGAATCCAGAACATTTTTTCTCAGACTCAATAGCCCGATAAAGAAAACAAAACTGAAAAGTTTTCACCTTGTTGTTCGTGTTCATCTAAAACCCGGCGCAGACAGAGCCGACTCGACCCGTTCCGACTGGCTTTCAGCCTGATTAACTCAGTATGTGTTGCCACAGGACTCCGGTTGTGTCAATCAACTGCCAGTCAGAGGTCATTCGATGCCGATTCAACATGTTGAATCGGCTCCGACTGAGCGAAACTGACTCTAGCCTGAAAACCAGTCGGATCGGGTCGAGTCAGCTCTGTCTGCGCCGGGCTAAACATGTCTAATTAAACATGTTAGAATATATATCAACCATTTCAGCACTGGTTGGTTGTTCATTGTTGGTTGTTTATCATATGCATTTTTACAGACGCGTTCAATCAGTTATGATTATTTAGGCCTGGGACCGCCCTTAATCGTCACCATCCGAGATACGCTGCATGGGTTCGAACCCGGGCCGATTAGTGCGGAGAGCAGATCGAGCTCTGATCACTAGATCAGAATCCCTCTTCACTCAATACAGGCGGCATGCAAATTCTTTTGTTTATACTGCTACATTATATTTCCTGTGTAAAATTAAAATAGTTGAATGTACATTTATGCTATTATTCCGTCATTGGATATCATACCGATGGGAAGGTGGGTGGCTGGAATACTGCAAATTTAAAAGATGTATGAGATGTCCGAAACTGTTATAAAGATGTTGTTTCATTAGAAGGACGGTTGTGTGGGCGAGGTAAAAATAACAACACCTGTTATTTTACCAGCCCCCCCCCCCCCCCCCCCCAACCCACCCCTATTCCCAATCATTTTGGAACGCCAATATTCGAGCAAATTTCATATCATGTTCGGGAAAAATCAGCTCATTTCTGGGCAATATCAACCCATTTTCTGGCGAAACCAATCCATTTTGAGGCAAACTAAAATGTTGTGTTGGAGACAGAAAGGGTGTTTTTCTTTCTATCAAACAGAACAAATTCTTCTTCTTCTTCATGTTCTTGGTCTTTTCCTTCCTTATGCAAGGTCTTATTCTGCTTCTTCTCATCTTCCTATCCTTCTTCCTCTTCTTCTCGAGTCCTTTGTATTCACTTTAAAAGCGCTAAAACTCTATCCGAGTTTGCGTAAAGAAACTACGACTCATATAATTAATCACCACGCGGTTGCCCTTGTGAAGACGGGTTGGTTGTTTTTCTAGTAATACTGCTCGAGATACTTTTAGTCTAGACGGCCTCTCACATCCTGGAGCATGCCTGCCGAGTTCCATTAAATCTGACGGAAAGGTACCCTTGAGTTGTCTTTGTCTACTTTCCTTCGAATAATGGAATACAGTAGTTGAGTCTAAAGTAGTGCGCATTTTACATAATGTGATATTGTTTAAAGCTATCCTTGAGTAGAGGAAATGGCACTCGAAGAGAAAAGATCTTAGAATTCACAGTTTACGACAAAGAAAATAAAGAAAATTAAGAAAATATCTCAATGCATAGCAAACAAATCTTCGAGCATCATAACACTATGAAAGAGAAGGGAAATTAATTGAACAATAACATTACTCACTCAACCATGTTTGAATTATGGACATACTAGTAGAGTATACTAATATTGATACTGATAAAAACAAATAATACTATATTTGACTTCTATAGAGCCTTGTATGAAAATCACATTCCTAATACTGTATCAAATACTTATACATACATTCTAAGTTTTAGTTTTGATAAGGCTGAGATAGTAACCAAAACCTTTACAACATAGTTATAACTACACCATGTTCGAAAGGTATAGAAAATTACAAACGACTAAGTAAAAAGCCTGTTTTCATTTTTTTTAAAGAGCCATTAAAACACAAGAGGGCGCTTTCTAAAAAAGGCATTGATTTCAACCATTTTTCATACAAAATTATGCATGTGATGTTTTGTTGATATAACTATTAAAAAGAGAGATCATCAACAACTATTTAAAAACTTCTTTTACACATTTTTGAAAAAGTATAAACATTTGTTGAATTTTTTTTAAATCATCAAATAAATCTGAGCCCCAGATTTATTCCGATCGGATATATTTATTGATATTTCAGCCGTTTTTTAACCAATTTTGATCAAATAAAGTTTATTCTGTCATTCAAATGGTATGCTCTTTCACGTTTTACACTCAGTTTTTTCATTATCTCACAAAATATTATTTCGTGCAGCCAAAAATCAAAACTGAACTCCCCTTTTAAAGTGATCTATTTACTTTGTCAAATTCAACTAGAATCACTTGGAATGTTTACAATTCTCTTGTACATTGTTGTTTGGCTTATGATAACAGAAAATGAAATGGGTATTACTTTTGTAAATTTCTCCCTAGCTATAGAAAATATTAAAGTTCGAATTGTAAAGCGTCCGGATATGTTTTTGATTATTTTCAATCTAATTTAAAGTATCCTTATTCGGATACTTCGATCTTACATAATATCCAAATTCTTCTACTTCGTGCGAACGATCGGAGATCAAATTTGACATCAATCTTCACCCTTTTCCCACAAGGCAAACAGTCTTATTTTTTTAATTAAACATTTACATATCATTCAGAAGAATCTTAAATTATATTGGTGTATGATTGAAGTCTCAAATATCACTTTTGGAAATGGTATGAGGTATTTTTTTAAATAATGGATCTCTTTACGTGGTAAGATAGTGTTATTAACCCTTTCAGGACTTGTCCCGAAATACTTGGGCAGTAGTCTATATGGAGAATGCATGTTATACCAAAATCAGTCTTGCATGGGTTGAGCCCTGATACAATACACGCACATATCTACATTCGTGTGGTGTGGTTTAATTAATGCTAGACAAATATACGGGTTATTATACAGACAACCCAGGCTCATATGACCAAAAAAAATGAAATATTTTCATGGATATTAAACAAACAAAACCACCCACGAACACTTTCTCAAAAAGGGCAAATGCAACTGGTATCAAGGTATATATAAGTAATGAAATAAAGATCCTTATTATAGAGTTGATGAAATATTTGTGACCGGCTATAGCAAAACCCTGCACTTGTCGGTAAAAATCAAAATGTTGATTTTCATACCATTATAAAGGCCTCATCACAAGCTTTCATTTGAACAAATTTGTCAGTAATTGGCAAAGATATGATTGGTTCAATGTTACAATCATAAGTCTTTTATACACAATGTGAACTTAAAATGCCCATTTCTTCTAAACATGAATTACCGACAAGTGCAGGGTTTTGCTATAGCCAGTCACATTTACATATAGGCTATTCCATTACATATACATCTAAATAATAATCATGGTGGTATTATTGGTACCAATCTGACTACAGCATAAACATATCATCTGCTAAATAAAAAAGTTTATTGGTCTGGACTACCTAATTATCTACCTTAACATTTTTGTATAGTCAGCGAGCAATATGGATGGGGCGTGTTACTAATACTAAACTAATGTATACATGTGGAACACGTTACTCACATAATTATATGATTTACTCGTTAAATATTCGCTTATATTGTGAGCACATTATAGTTAAATATAAACATTGACAAATGGTTGATAACGTGTTTGCATACTGAGTGAGGTGTGAATGTTTCGTTATGTCATAAAATTAAAGGGGTAGTACAGTTTCGGTAAGGCTGAGCTTTAGCAACTAAAACCTGCACAATAACATTACAAACTAATAGTTATAACTCCACCATATGCTCGAAAGGTATAGAAAATCACAAACGACTAAGTAAAAACCTGTTATCATTTTTTTTAAAGAGCCATTAAAACACAAAAGGGCTCTCTCAAAAAAAGCATTGGTTTCAACCATTTTTTCATACAAAATTATGCATGTGATGTTTTGTTGAAATAATGATTAAATAGAGAGATCATCAACAACTATTTAAAAACCTCATTTGAACATTTTTGAAAATGTGTAAGCAGTTTTTATTTATTTTTCTAAATCATCGAATAAATATGAGGCCAAGATTTATTCCGGTCGGATATATTTAATTATATTTTAGCCGTTTCTGAACCGATTTTGATCAAATAAAGTTTATTGTTTCATTAAAATTGTATGCACTTTCAAATTTTACACTCAGTTTTTCATTATCTCACACAAAATTCTTTCGTGCAGCGCCCTCTATACCAAAACTGAACTTCCCCCGTTAATGTCACGTGGCAGAGTAATTAGCTCAATGCATGGTGTTATTTTCTGGTTTGTCGTTATAGGTTTGTAAACATTTTAAAAACCAGTTTGCTTGTTATTTTGTTTGATTGTTTTGTTGGGTGTTTTTCTTCAAAGTAAAACATAAACATCTCCATAATTATAACGAAATTAAAATTTAAAGAACAACCATAATGATGTACTAATTATATCGTTCGCAATCGTACCATACTACAATTGACCGTGTGTCATTAGTATGTTTAACCCTTTGCATCTAATATCAGTGTTTTAGTGATGAGGTCGGTTTGTAAATGATAGCATATGTTTACCCAGTCACTATTTACCTTTAAAGTGATCTAGTAACGTTGTTGACATGTTCAAAAGTGACGAATGGTTGATAAAATGTTATGATATGTCTACTAAGTAACTTGCACATTTCACGTTAAATAATGGATGTTTTAATATGGCTGAGTAATGAGCGAAAATGCAAAGTGATATTTGCTTGCTCGCGGTACTGACTTTGTACATTGTTATAACTTTCCAGTGGATAATTACACAATTAAACCGAATTACACAATTACATCGAACACTTAAATCGTTAATATCTTTTTAATGTATAGGGGAAAATCGAAACAACAAAACCGGTTCAATGCTCCTATTGGTAATACGAATACAACAAGGCATGAGAGAGCCACTAGTGTTCTAAGCAAGTTGTGTGGATTTAGACAATGTTACTAGATCCCTTTAATGCTACTTACCTCACACAAGTTAATCAAGTTCGGATTTAGATACTCGAGCCTTCGTTGGTTTTTTGTTTTTTGTAGGGGAAAACAGATCCGATCGATGAGGGATATGTTATGGAAAACACCATAGTATCCCATCTCTGAAATGTTTTATTGCCTCAAAATGTCAGCAAATTCAAATCAATCACTAGACTATGAGATGAGGTGTTATCATTATGTTTTAGTTCCTGGAATTTAGATTTCAAACATGAGTTTCTCAGATCAATGCCCCAATTTATGGCCCCTTTTGGTGATTTAGGTCACATATCAAAACTCGGATAAAAATTACAGACACTTTGCTTTGCCAACGCATTGCCTAAATATAATGATAACGTGACATATACATTATTAAATTGAAATGTAGTATCTAATTAGGAATACGGTAGGTTATTTTTGTTTGCCAATTAAATGTATTCAAAACAAAAGCAAATCCTACATATTTTGTTTCAATTATATCTAATCTCTGCAAAATATCTGGCTTGGTACGAACAGTCACGTCACGTGAACGGTTCTGTACCTGTTGTGAAACAGGTCACCCAAATCTACGAAGTGTAGGGTAAAGTGACCCAACAATTTGTCGTTTTCCATGCCAGTAAAACTCAAATTGTCACGTCTACCAAAACGTGACGTGAGTGTTTAATCAAGATTTTTAAAATTGCAAGCACTTGTTACTAAGACTAGACATACACGCACAAAGACATTTAAAAATGTCGACGAAAATGCCGAAACCGCCTTATCAAATCATTTCAATCATTATGTTTATAATATATACGTGCATAATTCAGAGTAATCTGAGACGATAATATGCAGTTCTGTCATTTAGGTAATGTACAACCATACCACTTGCATTATTTGTCTTGTTATTAGAGTATTTCTAAAGACGTGTCGTGCGTGGATTTTGGCAAATGTTGATTTCCAGCTGAACTGCATGCTACACGCAGCGGACCTTCGGTTCGCATACGCCTGAAGTTCCCGTGCTGGACGTCTGCGCGTGGGCGTTAGTGGCGTTGCATGTGAAAGTGAGTGAGTGAGTGAGTGAGTGAGTGAGTGAGTGAGTGAGTGAGTGAGTGACCAATGAGTTTAAAAGTAATAAAACAATGATTTGATTAATAGTGTTAAATTATGGTGATTGAATCGAGTCAATCTATAAATCAATCATTTAATTTAACAATCAATCAATCAATTAATCAGTCAATGAAACAATTAATCACACCAACCAATCAATACTAAATAAATAAATTAAAGTATTTGGCATCCGAACTAGCTACTTGTAGGCAGTGGCGTACCCATGATTTTTTCAAGGGGTGGGTGTAGGGGGGGGGGGGGTATTTCGTCAGACAAATTGAAGTCAGCGGGGGAGTGTGGGTACCCAGGTAGCAAGCCAACGTTGGACCAACGTTGGAATCTCGAAACTCGTTGGAAGTTGGAAACTAACGTTGGTCCAACGTTGGATTAACGTTGGATTTTCGCAACTGCTAGGAAGTTGAAATCTGGTTGGATACCAACGTTGGTCCAACGTTGGATTAACGTTGGATTCTCGCAACTGCTAGGAAGTTGAAATCTGGTTGGATACCAACGTTGGTCCAACGTTGGATTCTCGCAACTCCTTGGAAGTTGAAATCTGGTTGGATGCCAACGTTGGTCCAACGTTGGATTAACGTTGGATTCTCGCAACTCCTTGGAAGTTGAAATCTGGTTGGATGCCAACGTTGGTCCAACGTTGGAAATTTGCCAACTCGTTGGACGTTGGACAGACTTATTGGACCAACGTTGATCCAAGGTTGGCATTTTGTTTTCGCCAACGTTGGAGCAGCGTTGGTTGGGCGTACACAAGCAACGTTGGTCCAACGTTGCCGGACAACGTTGGACCAACGTTGCCAAAAAAATTGGACAACGTTGGTCCAACGATGGACCAACGTTTGTTTGCTACCTGGGTAGGGGGTGTCCGTAGAAAATGATCGCAGCCGAGGCCGAGACCAGGACCGGTCACACATTTCGAGGCCCAGACCAAGACATTTCTTGAGAATTATGTAAGGGGCGGGGGGGGGGGGGGGGTAGGGGGTGTCCATCCCCCATGCCCCCTATAATTGGTATAACAGTATAGGTAGGTAGGACTTGTTCGTTCACGATTAAATATACCGAGAATTAGTCTCTTCTCAACGACAATATACATTCATTTTTTGTACGCAAGCGCCAATTTACGTGAGCTTTCATAAATTGCATATTGTATATCAACAATCTGTTGGGTCACGTAACTCAACACTTCGTAGACTTACCAAGTCTACGAAGTGTTGGGTCACTTTACCCTACACTTCGTAGATTTGGGTGACCTGTTTCACAAAAGGTACAGAACCTTCACGTGACGTGAACGTGAACGTGACGTAGGACTGTTCGTACCAAGCCAAAATATCTCTTATTGTTATTCTGTCAATTTAGAAGATGAAATAAACGCTACTCATCAATGTTCCTGTTTTTTGCAGATCTCGATTTCTGATTTCCACGGCACGTTGTGTACTGCATTCTATATATATACACATGTTAATGTGTTCTGAACAACAGTAGATTCACTCTAACAAATTAGATAATGGCGTTTTTATCACTGTGAACTTTCCGGGGGACGTGATGAAAGCTATTGCGGCGTCCCTTTTGGGAGTTTGCTGACATTTTGGCGGATTTTGAGCTCCGTAACATGTCATTAAATGCCCTCTCGAACAATCTGTGGATATATTGTTCGCTTGTTCTACATGTTCAAGTCACGTGATGGACCCATAATGCTCAAATCCGATATGGGCCACGTTGCATAAAGAATTGCAGTCGATTGTAGTAAGTTGCAATTAATTGCATGTCAGAAAATAATTATGCACATTTGAAGCAATCAGATTTGCGCATTAGGTCACGTGATCTGACTTGCAGTTAATTGCAACTTTACAATCGATTGCAACTCTTTCTGCAACGGGACAACCCTTATCCCGTAGGTTGATATTTAAAAGTAGATGTTCAAATCGTAATTTGTAATCGTCCTACAATGTATACTGGACCTTGACCTACATAAGAAGTAGATACAACGAAATCAACAGCATGTTTAAGACGATTTACACAAAAAAGAAAATCCATTATGCCTTTAACATCCTGTCCGTAATAACATGGTTAACTCATCACCGCGGGACATTTTGGCAAAGCAACATCAGCGCGCTATATAAGTGCGAGAAAACAAAAACACAGAGAAAAACAAAATACACGAACATGACAAAACACTTTCGCTAAATTTGTACGTGTCGTTTCTCATTTTGCCTCGATCTTTTCTGTTTCAGCTCGAAGGAAAAGACAAATCGGCGGTGTAGCTTTATAGGGTTACCTCAGACGGGAGACTGGGGGGGGGGGCGAATAGTTGGACAATGTTTCCCCTGAGGCGGGGCGATATGAGCTCTAGATAACGATATCATTGTGACATGTAACTTAGTTATAAGCATGTATTTGGATTCACAATGCCCACCCCACCCCCTCGACCCTCACCCAACCCCAACCCCAACCCCACTTTAACAATACAGTGAATACTTAAAACGCGAGTTCTTTCTAACTGTGTGCCACATGCGAAATTAAAAATGACCTTGCTGAAAGTGAAAAATGGCAGGCTAAATTAAAGGTAGCTAGCTTGTTTGATTTTACCCAATTTGCCCACCCAATTTAACCGTTTCCAGAATTTGTTACTCGTTGATTGTATGTGTCGTTACTAAGTTGACGGCCGGAAGTACACATCTCTATGCTACTTCCCACGCACTGTCTACATCAGTTCTCAAGGGCACAGCTTTTGTTAGATTGTTCTGGTGTAGTTAGGACATACGTGTATTGTCAACATCGTCCGTTCCTTCCCTTTTCGTTTGCTCGTGTCATTCCACATAATTCGCTACGATTTCCTCATCGATAGATTTCTTTCCAAACCAATTAGGGCGCAGGTACGAGGGGGCACTTTGGGCAGGTGACCTCCCCCCCCCCCCCCCAAGCACACACACACACACACACACACACACACACACACACACACACACACACACACATTTTGCATAGCCCCCCGGGTGCCCTCACTCATAAATGTGCTTGTTCTTAGAAAACAAATTGACGAAGGAAGATAACAAGATCATGCCATTTTAAGACCATCTAAACTTTCTTCCGCTTCTCTTGTGAAAACGGGGGAAGAAGGCCACTGAAAAAGTAAAACTCACATATGTCCCCTATGATTGTGCGTGTCCAACCCCCCCCCCCCCCCCCCCGTCATCGCGTCACCCACCCCCTCCATTCCCCCGTGGATAATCTTTCTACGCCATTGTCCAAAATGACTCCTTATTATAGATGAAATTAATTGTTTGCATAAAGGCATGTAAAACTTATACTAATGTCTAAAATCTGTTCGTTATTATTGAAACTGATGTTTAGTATGCTACCATGATTGATTGAATGGTAGAAGAGATCTAATTATGTATTTAGAACGCTGTTTTTATTCGAATAGCAGTTGTTAACAAAAGAGGGCGATATGCCAACACCTTGATGGTTGCACCTTTTTGTAAAAAAATTATTCGTGTGATTGTTTTTTTTCTTAAGGTGCACCTGTAAAGTGTCAGATATTCCCCACATTTACATTTGAGACTTCTATCCTATACTAAAATCATTGTATGATATGTCCGAATGATGTGTAAAAGTTTCATTGAAAAAGAACACTGCTTTCCTGGTTTTAAAAAAAACGAAAATGTGCGTCAGCTTTTACAACGAATTACTGTATAACGTGTATGAGGTTTATGACCGTTCATTAACGCTCTTGAGCTGAATGATTATCAAGGATAGATATCGTCAAACTAAAGGGGTATTTAAACAAAAATAACCCTATTTTATTCTTCTCTTACCATAAGCCAAACAACACGGTATAAGAGAAATGTGGAAGCTCCAAGTAATTTTCGTGGAGTTAGACACTTTACTGGTTTCATTTTAAACATTATTCAATCGAGCCACAATTATTCAAATTTAAAAGCCACTTGCATATATTTTCACGGATGTGTAGTTTTTATAATAATTTATTGTTCATATCATACAAGAGAATTCGCCTTTAAAGTCAATACACGCGACTCTTATTCGAAATACTATATCCATGGACATAACCAGCCGTTTCCAAACGGATTTTATCAAACAACCGTTGCTTTGTTTTGGAAATTGTGTGATTTTGTGATTCAAGCAAGTAGTTTTCTTGTACCTTCCAAAATTGAATCAAAGTTTAGGCACCTTCTAAACCATAACGGTAATATCCCTCTAACATCGATACTAAATGTGTTTGTTTGTTTGTTTGTTTTATTTCTGCATTTTTTCAAAACAATACATAATCATAATTGTACATAACATGTTTTAGTATTTACAATATAATTACAAGTAATAAGTATACATAAAGAATAGTACAAACAATAATTTTCAATTTGAAGTAATAAATAAAGCACATAAACGCAGGAGACCGCCATCATGAGCTGTAAGATTGAGATCGATGGCGGCCTCGTCGATGAGTAGCCTTTATTATTATTGAACTTACCATCGCGTGGCATCAAAATGTGTGCACGTCATAACCGCGAGAGTCCTTGTTCATAGTAGTTCACGTATGATCTAACAAAATGGTCAATATTTACCGTAGTGCTCGCCACATCTTTCAATAATGTGGACTTACAGCGCTCTTGAACATTTGAGATGGAAAATGCGCTATATAAATGCATTATTATTATTATCATTATTATCATCTCTCTCTCTCCCTACCCCTCCCTCTGACCCTTTCTCTCTCTATCTTTATTCTATGTATTTGTATCCTGTCTGTTTATCTTGTCTTTCTACCACTTTCTTCTCAACATTTGGCTACCTGTTTTCCTCTCACAAATTACTTATTTTCTATCTTGTTCTCCCTCTGACGTCATCACTACCGTCACTTACTCACGAGTGGCATGAGTGTATGGCTTCTGGACATACTATAAATGCGGATAAAAACGACATCATATTGCAAAGTCCCTATTCTACACCTGGACGATAAAAGCAAGTAGGTAGGGGGAAGCACATCGAAAATCCGCTAAAGAAGGAGAAATGTTATCCACTCCATGTTTGCCCAAGGATAAGTTGACCGGAAAACACCAAGCACGCGGGGAGAACGTCACGTGTCATTATAATGCAGGGCCCTAGGAGCGTTGCATGCCCGATCAGACCTGCACTCCTACCCCACCCCCCCCCCCCCCCCAATCCCTCTACACACATACACCCCTCCCCCGCTTTCACAATTGTACTTGAGTTCATACATCATCACACACGCACGCACAGACACACACGTACACACTCAAACATACATACAGACACGAATCTGCCAATAAAGTGCGCTTTGATTGAGTACATAATTGGGCACTTATTAATGGTTGAATTCACAGAAAAGGTATGTACTCAAAGACGTATAAACTTAGAACACAAAATTAGATAAGTGTTTACATGTCATTTGACAGAGTTTGTTCACATGTTTATCGGCGACACATTTCACGCTCTATTTAGCCTTCCCCTTTCTATAGTTCCGTGGTTCTACCTGGTCCATGAAAGAATCTCTTGCACGGGTTAAATCATCAAATACATTGTTTAATCATAGTTATTTTTTATTGTGAAACCATGTCATTTGAAATCAAGTGCAGTAAATACGTTTGTGGATTGGTAATGAAACCATAAGGAGTTGCCTACATGGTTTATGCCTAGGTCACAAATGCTCCGGGCGCCGTACGATTGTTCTCCCTACGGCGGATTTTCTACGATTTTGGAAAATTGTGATTTCGTACGATGTTTGTGGTATCAGTAGCAGTCATATTTTGCCGGGGCCCGAACGATGGCTTTTGGCTTAAAATAAAACATAAATCGCACGGCTCCCGTGAACACAATCTTAGTGCCCGTACGGGTGCCTTACGGCGCTCTTGCGGAGACCCCACGGTACCCGTATGATTTGAATGGCCAAATATTCAGTCTCAAAATCGTACAATACCGGTATTCGAAGAAAAAAAGGCTGCGGTGTCCGTGCTGTGCCCGTGCGGTGTCCGTGCGATGCTCTCTTCGACTTGTCTACGGGCTTACGGCAAGTTAAACATCGTACGATGCATTTTTTTTTTACTCCGCGTTATGCTTAGGTCACAAATGCTCCGATTTGGGATACGGCGCCCGTACGATGCCACTTTTAGATGAAATTTTGCAGGAATTTTGCGGCGCCCGCAAGGGTGCCGTGGCTATCATGCGCTCGCCGTTGCAATTTCCTCGCCGTACGATGTCAAAAAAATTTTAACGCGGAGTTTAAAAAAAATGCATTGTACAATGTTGTACTTGCCGTAAAGGAGTGGTCACATTGGACACGACTCCCCACGACTAGACCCACGAATGCAGTACGCATTGGTACAAATCAAGGGCAAG
Organism: Echinarachnius parma; assembly: GCA_037951105.1. Classification (NCBI taxonomy): domain Eukaryota; kingdom Metazoa; phylum Echinodermata; class Echinoidea; order Clypeasteroida; family Echinarachniidae; genus Echinarachnius; species Echinarachnius parma. The sequence goes on from JBAMJV010001880.1 coordinate 49,865, forward strand.
CCGTTTTTAACATTTATTCCTATTTCTTGATATCAAGAATTCAATTCTTGATATCACGAAATCGAATTCTTGATATCAAGAAATGCATTCTTGATATCAAGAAATATACGTTTCTGTATTGGTAATACTTGATATCAAGAAATAAACTGATATCAATAATTCAATTATTGATATCAAGAAATAGGAATAAATGTTTAAACGGCTTGCCATAGATTTGTACCAATGCGTACTGCATTCGTGGGTCTAGTCGTGGGGAGTCGTGTCCAATGTGACCACTCCTTAAGCCCGTAGACACATCGTATAGATAGCATCGCACGGGCACCGCAAGGGCACTGCACGGGCCCAGCACGGACACCGTAGCTTTTTTCCGAATATCGTGCGAGTTTGCGACTGAATTTGGGGCCACTCAAATCGCACGATATCGTAAGAGTATCTTGCGATGCGGGTCCCGTAATGCGTCCACACGAGCGCTCTGATTGTAAATACGGGAGCCGTGCGATTTAATTTTGCTTTGTACTCTCAAAATCATCGCACGGTCCCCGGCAAATATGTGATCGCTACACAAAGATATCGCAGACATCGTACGATATCTCAACTCCACGAAATCGTAGAAAATCCGGGGTAGGTAAAACAATCGTAAAGCGCCCGGAGCATTTGTGACCTAGGCATGAAACAATTTGTTGACATCGTACGGCGAGGAAAAATGCAACGGCGACCGCACGATAGCCACGGCACCCTTGCGGGCGCCGCAAGATTCCCACAAGATTTCGCCTAAAAATGGCATCGTATACGGGCGCCGTATCCCAAATCGAAGCATTTGTGACCTAGACATTATAGGGGGGGACTAAGTTCATTATGTGTTTGGTTTAGATTCCCAAAAACAAATCTGTCTTTTTTTTGCATGTGTTGGCTCTCATTTGCTAAACATATTCCATGCCATACTTGTTGAAATGATATTCACAATAAACTTTGTAACTTTGTTGACATGTGCAAAAAACTGATTATTGGTTGATAAAATAATTATCTGTTTATGTAATATGAAATGTCCACTGTATGATGTGTGCAAATCCACGGTAAATGAATGTCAAATGACCGGGTAATGAGTACATTAAAAATGCAGATTGCTTAATACATGTAGTTAGTCTTATTAGTTAGTCTTATTATACAGATTGGCGTAATGGCTTTCCATGCTCCATTTTCCATTCTCCTCTCCCTATAGAACGTCTTTATGCAGAGCTCTAACTCCTCCCCTATATACAATAGCTTTATGCAGAGCTCTATCCCGCCGCCCCCCCCCCCCCCCCACGTAAAATGACTTAATGCAAATATGCAAAATTCCCCATGCCCCCTGACCACCCCCCCCCCCCCCCCCCCCACCCCACCCCTCTAGGGTGTCATCTGCTGCGATGTGTGTCGTGGCATCGATCGCTCTACTTTGTTGCTATAAATGGTCAGGAAGCAGGTTGATGTAACATTACACGGGCCCTTGCCTGCCAGATGAAGTGCGGACGCGTCGCGATTTCAAGCGAGAAGGCAAGAGCGAATTCAAACAGTCATCTTATGGTGGGCATATAGGGTCATTCAACTTCGATCAAGCACACAATTATAAGGAAAAGAGTTCAAGTACTGATAATTCCTCACAGTAATTATCAGTACTGATTTTGGTTAGCACCGTTGCATTAAGAGTTGCAATCGAGTGTTAAGTTGCAATTCAGATCATGTGACTAAATGCACAAATCTGATTGGTACAAAATATGCATATTTTCTGACTTGCAATAAATTGCACCTTTATACAATCGATTGCAAATCTTTCTGCAACGGGGCCCAAATATCGCACAGGCATCGGATCGCATTCAATCCGAATTCCTGCTGCTCTACGATTGGTCAGTAACATAACTTATATCGCTCGATGGTGAAACATAGACCTTCCTTACGGGCCATGTAGAGCGCTGACAAGCTATCTGTCTCAAGACATCAGGGGGTGTTTCACAAAGAGCATAAGTTGAACTTAACTCTAACATTGTCTAAGTTGGACATAACAATAACGGAAATCCATTGGTTTCTTTATAAAAAAAATTGTGGAATATTTCTTTATAAAAAGACATACATTTTGATTAAAATTCAGTAATATTCGTTATATTTTGACCCTTGAATTTGCTAAATATGAATTTGTGTTTGAAGTCTCATATACTTGCATTTTTTTTTTAATATGTTTTATTTCAAGGCTACAAATGGCCTACCATAATTTTAAGTTCAAGTTAGAAATGAATTTACGTGCAGCTTATAGTTTCTTTGTGAAACACCCATACAGGTCCATTGTTAGCGACCAGTGACACCGAGCTCATCATGATCTTGATACTCATCTTCATCATCGACATCTAGCCTAGTTTTGCTGTGTAGCAAATAATATACACATGATAACCTTTAAGATTGATCAATGATGTTCTAAGATCAAGGTTAAGTGCTACAAGATGCCCGCCATACGCTCACTCTGCATACTCTACGCACGGCTCTGGATGCAGCTGACCAACGTGCATGACGTATCGAAACAACTCGATGCAAGAAGACCGAAGGGAGCCCTCCCTGGAGAAACCCAAGTTAGCAAACAGCACCTGTTCTTGTACCGCCGTGCGTGCTTTGCTGTTTGCCTTTTCTTACTTTCAAGTGCGAACAACCTTTTTCTGCTCATATTACTCATGTTAACCCATTACATGCGCAGGCTATCCTGTGGTATTAATACTCAATGGGAATTGTAAAATATGGGACGATTCCATAAGTCTTACAGTACCACTGATGCTTTATCATTGTGGAAGCTTATATACACGGGCCCCGTTGCAGGAAAGAGAAACAATCGATTGTAAGTTACAATTGATTGTGAGTCAGATCGTGTGTTCTTAATGCGCAAATCTGATTGGTTGAAACGCGCAAATGTTCTGACTTACAATTAATCGTAACTTACAATCGATTGTATCTCTGTCTGCTACGGGGCCACGGTGGCTTTAACATAGATCGGTAATGGAAGGGTTTAACAAGTTGTAAATCCACCTGCTTTAATACTAGGCCTATTATAATAGCGGCGAAACTGTCATATTTTATGGCGTACACGTTACGGATTATTGTTTTATTACCGTCACCATCATCATCGAGTGAGAAAACTTCGCTTATGACAGGTTCAAAGTTATTTTGGTCATACAATTCATGTCAAGTTAGTCTATGATCCACACGAATGCATCGCATGTGAACACCGACTTAGTCTGAGCTTCATTACTCATAATTATAAATTATAATCATGATAATGGGGTGTGCATGGTCACGATTTTGGTCTGTTGACGGTTCATACAATGTATACAATGTATTTGTTCTGTTTCAAATGTGGGACAAATATAATCATAAACCATTTTAATTTATAAACATCAGTTCAGCGTACGAATGTTATCACGGTCAAATACAGCCATGATTGTGACTGTTGCAGATGGAGCGTGACCGGCCACCGCGCGTTCACTTGTTGATGAATGATTTGTACATCGTCTTCAAAACAGGTTCTCTCGTCCTTGTCATATTCCTAACACAGATGTTAAAGAGATCTAGTAACAATGTCAACAGCATTTCACTTCATTTCCTTTATTCAACCATAATACAGGATAATCAATATTCAATGTTAAAGCAAAACCATTATTTTGGTTCTGACGGAAGTTTCTTAGAACTCTATTATCAGTCTTCTTTATCAAATCTTCGTTAGCAGTTGGGATAATTATGTTGAAAATCAATACTCATGTAATAAAAAACAATGTTAAGCATTGCGTTTTTGACTGTGTCAGTGTTTGAAATGCGCCGATCACCATGTACGCCTGTGTGCTCTGCGTGCAAAGCAGCACCCTCGTTGCATCGAACAAACAGTATCAATACAGTAGCAATCATGTAATTCAACGAACGACTTTTGATTTCTTCCGCCAATCCCCGCTTACGGAGGTGGGTCCCCTAGCCCATGATTAATATTGATTCATATTTGTTGTTTCCGTTATTATTTTTTCCTTCCGATTTCTAGCAAAAACAGCTGATGACAATGCTCGATTTCATCGATCAGCCCCGGACCAATTCATGCTCCTTCAAAATATCCTTCCAGCATTCCAGTGGCGTAGATACGAGGTGCACGAGGGAGGGGCTGGCACGTGCCCCCCCCCCCCCCCCCCATCATTTGTAAGCAAACAATAAAGAACATACGGTTAAATATGTACAGAAAACAAACTAATATACCAACAAACACATTACCTTGGAATGGTGGGCAAAAACGGACAAAATAATTGACTCTATTGCAAATCTTCTTAAATTTGTTTGAATTTGTTTTTCTCCTATAATCATGGTTCTATCAGTATGATCTGTCATGTCACACTATTTTTTTTTTTATTCTCTGGTGGGAGAAACATAAACAAGGTTCGTAAAAGCCCAGTCATTTAAGGGTTAAATGTATGGCGAGTTGCCGTGGAAATGCCTATAAGGCATACAAACACACACACGATCCGACCACGCTACGCAACTGTATCCTCGACATATCCATTCATCACAGTCTTTCCGTGTTCTCTTCCTATCGTCTTACCTTTTCATTTCTCGAGAAGTTTTTTTTTTTCTTTTCTTTTCTCATTTTCGTCGTAAAGTTATTGCCCTCCGAGCTCCGAGCTACTGAGTGGTATTCAGAAATAATCGCTTTGATTGATTACGACTGTCCATCAATGAATTATAACACCGACTTGAGATTTTGTTTTCTTTAACCACTATGTTTAACTCGGAAGATGCCAGACAGAAGTTCTATAATTAGCCCTGCAGAGTAATGAATGTAGGTACAGGCCCGTAGCCAGTAGCCAAGTAGGTGCGTTGGGTACGTACGCCCCCCCCCCCCCCCCCCCCCAATTCAGAAAGGTCCACTTTTGTATCGGTCTCGGGTCCACTTTGTATCGGTCTTGGCCATCTAAACCAGTGGTCTCGGGCAACAATCGGCCTTGTTGACGCCCCCCCCCCCCCCCTGCTTACACAACTAAACCAGTTGCCCTCGGTATCGGCCTCGAAAATATTTTGCGACGGACCCCCCCCCCCCCCCCTTGAAAAATCCTGGCTACGACCCTGAGTAATGTAGCGCTCGGTACTGTACGGGTTTAAGCAGGTTGATTTGATTTTTTCCGAATGTTTGTTTGTGTATTTGTCTCGATACAAGATCAGAATAACCTTGTGTTTATTTAGTCTGTTTAAGAGTACCAATATACTTCGGTATACACTGAACAGTAATGTTAGTGCATGCCCGTAGTATTTTGCCGTCGCGGTCATTGATCTTCCAATGGGGGCTAGCGGCGGCATGAGACGCTAGATGTTGAAGTCGATTTTAAAGGGAAAGTTGAGTTTTGGTAGAGAGGGCGCTAGACTACTTAATTGGTTTGTGAGGTAATGAAAAACTGAGTGTAAAATTTGAAAGAGCATAATATTTAAACAATAAAATCATCTTTGTTTGATCAAAATCGGTTCAGAAACGGCTGAAATATCCATAAATATAACAATTTGTAATAAACCCGGGGCCCCGGGTTTTTTAGAGAATTTTGAACCAGCCGTTAAAAATTCAAAAAAAATGCTTCCTCTTTTCAAAAAGTTACAAAATAGGTATTTAAATAGTTGTTGGTTATTTCTCTATCTAATCACTATTTCAACAAAGCATCACATGCACAATATTTTATTCAAAATGGTTGAAACCGATGAGTGTTTAGAGAGCGCCCTCTTACGTTTTAACGGCTCTTTTTGAATGATAACATGATCTTTACTACGTCATTTGTAATTTTGTGTTCCTTTCTAGTTATAACTATTAGTTTGTAATGTAATGATGCAGGTTTTGGTTACTAAAATTCAGTTTCACTAAAACTGTACTCTCCTTACCAGAACTCAACTATCCCTTTAATCAGGAATATGATTATGTAGCTTATCTTAAAGGGGAATTCTTCCCTTAAAATTTGATATTTGCTTTAATGAGAGAAGGGGATCAAAATAATAGGAATAATAAGCGAAAAAACGGTCTAGCAGCAAACATTTTATTACAGTGTGAAATTTGAAATTGTGTATTCGATTCGTAATTGAACAAGGACGTTGCTCATCTGACGCGGTTTCATCAATATGAAATGTAATATTTATACAAACCAACACTTTCGTAAAATACAAAAATAGCTTTTAAATTGATGCTTACAATCTGTATTGAATGTCTCAATGAGGCGTTAACATGACTTGTCTTTCTAACGTTCAATCATTTTAGAAGGATAACTAATAAATTATAATTTTCACTGATATGACATACGTTTTACCTATTAAAGTGATACCTGTAAAGTGTCAGATATTGCACAAAATGACATTTGAGACTTCAATCCTATATCAATATCATTGTAAAATACAATTGAAAGATTTGTGAAAGTTTGAAAGAAAACGAACACTGTTTACCTAGTGAAAAAACGAATATTGAGTTAATATTTTATCACCGAATACTGATGGTCTGCCATACATTTTGTCGCAGTAATGAATGATCCGTTTGAGATATTCGCACGCTTGTATGTTTACACACGTAGTACAGAATTCATGGAATTTGCACTCGCTCGGCTCAAAGTTCAATCTCCGGAATGTTCTCACGAGTGCTGCATGCGGACGTTCTCAGCTAGGACAATTGTACTTTTTATCAAAAGCGTTAATCAACGTGATTGAAATAAAAGATTTAAATGATAATTATCTTCATACTAAAGGGACATTTGAAAAAAATCAAACCCTATTTTATTCTTCTTTTACCATAAGCTAAACAACACGGTAGAAGAGAAACGATGAAGCTCCAAGTAATTTTCGTGGATTTGGACACTTTACAGGTATGACTTTAATATTAATTTTGGAAACACACAGCAGACAGCAGCAGCAATCTTCAGTGTCTCTTGAACTCGATGATGATGCTCATGATGATGATGATGATGATGATGATGATGATGATGATGATGATGATGATGATGATGACGATGATGCAATAGTCATTTGAATATTCGCCTTTAGTTTCCTCTTCCAAACACACACAATTATACTTTTGTTTGTGTATTTTTTGTAATTACTTTGAATGTATCCTTTACCTTGACATTTAATATCCAGCTTATACATTCTGGATTGTGGAAATAAATAAAATTCGATTTAATTTGAATACGAATAATTATGGAGTGAACTCGTAAAAGAAGCCAGGCTTGCGGAGCCAACAAGGCGTTCACCTTCTCATTTAAAGGGACTTAGTAACATTGTCCAAATCCTCAAAACTCACTTGAACTCTAGTGGTTCTCTCATACCTTATCATATTCATATTAACAATAAAAGCACGGGACAGGTTTCGATTTTTCAATTTTTCATTTCGTTTAAAAGGTATTTATGATATAAGTGTTCAGATATGAAATTGTCTACGGCATAATTTCATGCCGTGTACAAAGTAAGTACAATGAGTTAGTTAATATAACTTTTGGTTTTTGCTCATATCTAGGCCAAAAGACATCCAATTAACTTGAAACTTGCATACATTACTTTGTGGACATATCATATCACACTAATACATATTATTTTATTAATCACTCATCACTTTTGGCACCTGCCAACAAAGTTACTAGATCCCTTTAACAATATCTTTAAATAACCACCATATTAAGACTTGCCATCGTGATGACACGGTCACTGATCTTGCAATGTGGGATAGCGACGGACTGAGACGCTTAACCCCTTCCCTTCCAGATTCTGGAATCCCCATAGGCAGTATATACCCGGTTCCTGTAAGACGCGCGGTGCCATATTGCGAACGTCTTGTGCGCAGTGCGTAAAACACACAGGCTGAGTGATATGGTGATATACAGCGTGAAAAAGAAATAGTCCAGTTCAAAATGGCGACCCATAGCATGACAATCGTTAAAGTTTACATGGTTTAAGTCGATTGTAATCAGCGAGGTGACTTGCCCCTCTTAAGTGTAATTCGGGTTCGTAAATCAGGCGCGCGGTGCCAACTTGCGAACAAATCTTGCCAACATTGGTTTAAAATGCAGCGCGCACAATCTAGTCGACTTCAAAATGGCGACCCGCAGTGTATATAGCAACCCAGACCCACGCATGATATTCTTTATTATAGAATGGGTTGATAAATCCCTGCAATCTGATTGGTTGAGAGCAAAATTTGTGCAGACAATTAATTGTACTGGATGCATGAAAAGTCATGCGTCCGGTAAACAAATCATGCGTCCGGTAAAAATTGCATGCGTCCGGTAAAAATGTCATGCGTCCGGTAAAAAAATCATGCGTCCGGTAAAAAATTTCATGCGTCCGGTACAAAATTTCATGCGTCCAGTAAAATTATTTCATGCATCCGGTAATTTTTCTAATTTGTAATTGTTTGACTTTTTGGGGGCGTAACAATGCCCATTCTATAAAACAGATGATGCGCAAGTTTATTTCGTGGGTCGGTGGAATTGTTTGCACGCGGTAACTATGGAAACTAGTCTAAACCCACTCGGCTTCGCCTCGTGGGTTTAACAGTTCCATAGTTACCTTGTGCAAACAATTCCTACCGACCCACTCATACCTGCGCATCATTTGTATAATGTCGACTCGATTGTACTCGGTGAGGTAACAGATTCATATAGATCAGAAGCGCGATGCCATCTTGCGAACAAACTTGCCCACTTCAAAATGGCGGTGTATAGCATCCCCAAGAATTATGGCCATCTTCAAATGTTTTCATGCGTGTGGACGCAGCTACACTGCGGATCGCTTTATTGAACGAACCTAGTTTGTGCGCACTGCATAACACTGCACCAGGGTGCATGATGACGCACCGTGCGCATGGCGTTCGCAAGATGGCACCGCGCATCTGATTTATGAAACCGAGCCAACTTTAATGTTGAAGTCTATGTAATCAGCGAGGTGACTGACCCCTCTGATTAGCCTAGTCCCACTCCACCGTTTCTGCTTCCGGTTCCTATCCGTTTGACATCCGGAAGGTACTAGCAGGAAACGAAATGGTGCGGACCAAGATCGAAATGGACTTGTAGTGTACGTTTCCCGTAAAACGAAACGTCATGGAAATTTGCTAGATTTTGACCGTTTCGCCACATTTAGGTCGGTTATGAAGCGGAAGGAGAAATGGTGCAGTGGGACTAGGCTATAAGACGCCGATCTCAAGAGCACTATTACCCACACAGAACGTGCTTGACTTTTACGTGAAGGGCACCCACGTGTAAAGTAATAGTCATTTCAGATCCAAATTGGTCGCGGGGGGGGGGGGGGGGAGGAGGTGTGCAGATCGTTCTTGTTTACAAATCAGCGATAGTTGCTGTGAATTAATGAATCACAACAGTTGTGGAAATCGTTTTACTCTGCCGACAGTAACATTGAGGTAGTTTGTTTAGTTTGTAAGTATTCTCCCATTGTGCTTTTGTTATTGTCTTGTCAAAGTATTGGGTAGTGTTTCCTCGTGCGCCCTCCCCCCTTCCCAATCCCTAACCCGCGACTACGCTGCAACCAAGAGGGTAAGTATTATGTTTCCCCCTCCCTTTCTATTTGGAATACAGTAGTGTATTTGTAAAATGTGTATAGTGCGCACAAACTAGCTTAGGTATGTGTGCTTGGACTCCCCTCTACATACCCACACATGACGATTTTTAATTATGGTGTGATGAGGGAGAACATGACGGTGGTTATTCGAGTATAAACATAAACGATTGCACAGGACAGGAGTAAAATACAAATGAAGGAGGGACGAAAAAACAATGTTTAGTCCGCTCCGGCAAAGATCCCAAGACGAAGTTAAAATTAAGTTGGACTTAACAATTATGAAAAGCCGTTTGTAGCTACGAAATTAAACATAATAATTCAAGAGCCCAAATCCGAATATTTGAAACTTACCACCAAATTTCACATCAATACCTTGAAGTTTTTTTGATAAAATAAAATGTTAATGATTTTTATCAAAATTGTAGGCCTGTTAAAGAACTCGTTTAAAAAAATTGCAAAGAAACTAATGGCTCTCCATATGTTGTTAGTCCAACTTAGTGTTAAGTTCGACTTGCGATCATGGTGAAACACCACCCCTTCCCTCCCCCCCCCCCCCCCCCCCGAACCACTGATTGCAGAAGCCGAAAGAGATACAAATGCGTCGGGTTATTTGTTTATCAGCTGCCCCATCATCATAACCAAGGACAATCTTCCCCTGAAAGTTTTTGATTGATTGGACAAACTGCGCTCAAGGCAGTCCGATATTTCGAATTTGAAGAATACATGAGGGGTCGTCATTATGCGTTCATCTGTTGAGCGTCATTTGTATCGGAATAGACTGGCACCGACGCTGTGTGAAAGGGTACGATAATGAACATACAACACAAGGAAACAACAAACAAACAAACAAACAAACAATATGTTTGTATGTTTTGTCGGTCATGCATGTTTTTAAGAAATTGGCATTTTAAGTTCACAAAATGTGTTTAAACAGAGGTAAAAGAGTTACGTTTGTCAAATAGAAACAATCATATCTTTTCAAAATATTGTCTGATTTGTTTAGGAGGCGTCAAATGTAAGCCTGTGATGGGGCCTTTATCATAGCTTGACAATCTTAATTGCTTTATTTTTTACCGACAAGTGCAGGGTTTTGCTATATCCAGGAATAAGTGTTATTGCTGCTAGCACGAGCAACGGAAACGAGCATCATCAATCTACAGATCAGGGGTTCAATTCCTGGCGAAGCCAACTTTTCTTTGCGCATTTTTATTCAATATAACGTGCACTTACTTATCATACCAATTCATACAAAATAATAATTTTTATTCTACCGCGGTTTTCCACATGTGCATAATTATCGTCTGTTCCGCCACCGGGCGGTGCAGTTCGATTTTAATAATTTGTCCATGTTTGAAGGTTGAGCAGATGTGGAACCATTCATCATGTTCTCCTATGTCGATCAAATGTAATGTACGTTAGCACGTTTCCACTAACTTGTACGTAATCCAACAACCCTTAATAAAACAAAGTATGATATGAATGATAATTATCAAATTACCACGAATTGTGTAGTTGTAATGAGGACAACATGTGTGTTAAATGTCATGAATGCTGTAGACTAGTATGAAAGAGAACCGATGTCTGAGTCAGTGTGTGAAAGCGCCTGGTATGGCATGTATGGCTGTGTATTCGACTTGTTCTACATAATGATTGAATTTGAGGTCTACCACTTTCACATGTGTATCCAAGGCCAAATTAATCTAAACGATAACTAGATTTGCCAATTTAAGTACGAACTGTATGTAACGAGATGTCTGGAAACTAATTAAAAAGCATAATTCTAGTACAATATCAAAAGAACTTTCATAAAGGTGATCCATTAAAGTTGCTCCGACATCAAAATGGCTAACATTTTGACTTCTAGACTGACGGAGAATCCAAATATCGTAATAGTTCGTTTTTATCAGCGCATAATGCACTAAAAAGAAAATAAAACATCGCGAATTTTCGAGGGCAGGGCTTAGAAAGTCACGGATGGCTTTTAAACTGGTGCAAATATATAATTGTCAATCATTGTAGTTATTTGTAATGCAATTCAGGTTGGAATATTGAAACAAAATTATATGTAAATTTAAAAATAAGGACATTGGTTTGCCGGGCCACTTCACTTATCTTTGTCAAATTCAACCAAAATCAATTAGGGGGAAAAAAGAAACAAAACAGATTTTGATTGTTCAAATATCTCCATAGTTATGGAAATATTTAAGATTGAATTAAAAAGCGTTCCGGAACGCTTTTCGATTGTAGACAAAGATATCCGAATTCGGATACTTCTAGCGAACGATCGGGGATGACATCTAACATCAATTCTCACTGTTTTGCTATGCACTGTAAAAAAAAATTATTTCAGTTAGTAATTATTACTTATTTTTTCCAATTAGAATTTAAGCAAAAACACATTTTGGTCCTGCGTACTCGCTAAATTTAAGTTCTACAAACTTAAACATAACAACTCAATAAATTCATGTAAAAATGACATTACAAAAATAAGTAATTTGAACAAAAGCAAATACAAATAATTAAGTAATTTCTACTTTTTACTATTTTGAGTAACAATAATATAAGAATAGTGTAGATTTAAGTTAACTTTACTTCATGAATATTCATGAATCAGATTTGAAACATATCGAAGATTTACAATTTTTAACTAATAGTCTAATATGTACATTAAAACGCCTTTTATGATTATAAGTGAAATTAAAACGTACGATGAATAATCAGTGGAACGTTCATTTTCTGGAAATCAAATCTTTTCAAAGTTATTTGTCGGTTCTCTTTGGGTCTTTTTACGAATATTAACTGTTAACAATTTTCATTTAAAGAGGCACCATTATAAGTTAATCATGCATGCCTACGGTATATAGGAAGAGCGAATGATAAAGCGAATGCTATAGCCTATATACCTAGGTTTAGGAATGAAGGATACTGCGTTCTGAATAAGTGAGTTAATTGGAGGAACACTTTTTGAATATCATATCGCTACGAAAATGTATTTTACACAATTTTATTGATCCTTTCTAGCGATTTTAATTTAAATCGAATTCGTACATTTTACTTCATTAAATAGCGTAAAGAAACATACTTATTTATTTTAAGTTATGACGATTGTATGATATTTTAAGTAGAAGATACTCAAAATTGCATCAAGTTACTAATACTTGAAAAAATTAAGGCAGTTTCTTAACATAATTAAATTAAGTAAATATCGCGGTATTTTTTTTACAGTGTATGTAAACATTGTTCCATTTTAATGGAAACATTAGATATCATTCATAAGAATCGCATTATGATATTGGTATGTGATTGAAGTATCACGTATCACCTTTGGAAAATCGTATAAAGTCAGTAGATCACTTTAAAGGGGTAGTACAGTTTTCGTAAGGCTTAGCTCTAGTAACCAAAACCTGCAAATTACCATTACAAACTAATAGTTATAACTCCACCATGCTCATAAGGTATAGAAGATTACAAACGACTATGTAAAAAGCCTGTTATAATTCAAAAAGAGCCATTGAAACACAAGAGAGCGCTCTCTAAAAAAAAGCATTGGGTTCAGCCATTTTGCATACAAAATTATGCATGTGATGTTTCGTTGTAATAATGATTAAAAAGAGAGATCATTAACAACTATGTTAAAACCTCTTTTGAACATTTTTGAAAAAAGTGTAAGCATTTTTTAAATTTTTTAAAAAAATCATCGAATAAATCTGGGCCCCAGATTTATTCCGATCGAATATATTTATTGATATTTCAGCCGTTTCTGAACCGATTTTGATCAAATAAAGTTTATTCTGCCATTAAAATTGTATGCTCTTTCAAATTTTACACTCGGTTTTCATTACCTCACAAAATAATTAATTCCCGAAGCGCCCTCTATACCAAAACGTAACTATCCCTTTAAGCCTTAAAACTACAACATACTGTGTTGAGTGGAAAGACGGATGGGATTGTCGCACGGTAACTGGGACGTATGCCGTACAGAAGATTGAGAGAGGTAATTATGTAGTTCCAATTATGGTGTGCGTACTTATTTGCTCCATTTTATTATGAGTTTATCATATTGTATTATTTTGAAAGGTTTCCTCATTATACGTCAGTATCTGATTTATCACGTTAGTTTTTGCGTGAAATACAATGAATCTATCCATTGTTATGACATGATGTCCATGGCAACAACCAGTAATGACCAAAAAACTTGCGGGGGGTCTGTCAAAGGAAGCGACCGTGCCGTGGTGGAGGGTGTGGACATTTTCGAATTAGGGGCAATAACAGAAAACGGGTTTTTATAGACCTATAAAATACATGAAAACGAAAATGTGTGGCTTCATGAAAATGCGTATATCAATTATTTGAAGCCATCATATCACATATGAATTATATTGGGGAGTGGCTGCAGCCCTAAGCGCCCCCACATCGCCTTCAACTGTACGCGTGTCAACAGCATTTATCGTGCGTGGTCCCCTTTTCCTTCAAAACAAATCATTCGTCCCATGCAGTATGAAGTAGAAACCATGGTAACAGGTTTTACCTTTTTAAGTATGAAGCGGATGTTTGCCCTGAAAAAGTACAAAACATTTCTCAGTATACTACTTAACCATGTTAATGCGAATACGTGTGAACTGTTCATTTTTTTGTGAAATGTTACTGAGACTGAAGACTGCAGCAGAATGTCATATGTCTCCTGATTCACAGTAAATAATGCTTTCATAACCAAGGTAACCATGGTAACACAATTCTACTGCGAATACTGCGAAAAGTCAAGGTAGACAGCGAATTGGAAATGCGTTAATCCGAATGACTCCTTGGAAATGAATTATGTATCACGTTTCCATTAAATGTGGACTGATCAGACACAAAACAGGATTAATATACAACTAACGAATGGGCTTCTTGTGATAGTCAAATCTATTACCGAGGTGGGCTCAAAATGATTATTACCCGAAGCGTAGCTGAGGGTAATAGTCATTTTGAGCCCACCGAGGTAATAGATTGCCTATCACAATCAAGGAGAATCGGAGAATCCAAATATAATAACAGTTCAAAAGTGTATGAATAAATGCATAATCATAATATGTAATACAAAGAGAAAATAACAACTAATCTCATGCTAATTATCTAGATGACAAAGCCAGCCCTACAATTGACATACACAGCCCTGGATCGGTTCGCAATATTAATCTGTACTGCACAACTTATTGCCAAAATATTTTCAAAATTATACATTGTTCACTAGCAAAAACATATTGTGTGTGTATTTGTTTATCAAAAATACATATTTAAGGTAACAACGTTAGTTTAATAGAACACCTGTATGACAAATTAGGTCTAACCATTACGGGACTGGAAACTGTTATGAAAATCATCATGTTGAACGCTCATCACCCCGAATTACGCCGGATGCTCGACTCATTATACGCGAGTTTGTCATTGAAATGTCGTGTGTTGTAAATGCTGAGCTCTTTGAGGTCTGTCGGGGACATGAAATAGGTGTATAGGGTGTCGTCGCACAATGCTCACCTATAGGGATACAATGGCGTAACAAGAGACTTAAGTCTACGGAGGGGGAGAATGGATTGGAAGGGGGGGGGGCAAAGTATTCGATGAGGAGGGTGCAACATTAATACAAGCTCGCGTTCCTTGTTATGGACAAAGGTGGTAGGGGCCTATTAACCGGTTCCCTACTCGATTTTGCAAAATCCATTGCAGAAGTCCTAGTAGTCGTTATGCGATCGCTTCTTTATAGTCGTATAATTATAACATTACATTTCGGTGATCAGTGAGAATACGATGTATTGAAAACGGACCGCTCTGTTCGCTTGAAGATCAGGATGAGCAGTAAATAATCATGTGTATAACTCTCACTTCACTCACTTTATCTCGCCTATCCCATAGTCTTACAGACCGTAGGGGCGCCATCAGTGGATTGGCAACCAGCTTCCTCCATCCTTCTCTGTCCTTCGACTCCCTCAGAGCCTCTCTCAACTTCAAACCTGTCCATTCAGTTATGTTATCCTCGCATCTCTGTCTCTGCCTGCCTCCCTCTGTCCTTCGCCTCCCTCAGAGCCTCGCTAAGCTTAAAGACTGTCCATTCAGTGATGTATTCCTCCCATATATCTCTCTCTCTGCCTGCCTCCGTCTGTCCTTCGCCTCCCTCAGAGCCTCGCTAAACTTCAAGACAGTCCATTCAGCAGTCAGGGATGTTATTTCCCATCTCTTTCAATGCCTGCCTCCCTCTGTTCTTCGACTCCCTCAGAGCCTTACTCAGCTACAAGCATGCCCATTCAGTGATGTTATATCCTTCCATCGCTTTATCTGACTGCCTCCCTCTGTCCTACGCCTCCCTCGGAGCCTATCTCAGTTCCAGTCTTGTCCATTCAATGATGGTATCCTCCCATCTCCGTTTTATACCTGCCTCCCTCTGTCCTTCGCCTCAGTCTTCGTCAATTATTTTACATTTTACACTTCTCTGCCTGACTCTTTTCCTCCCTCTTTGCACCATACTTTATAGAACAATGTATTGTTGATTACAATGCGTCGGATAAATACAATAGGCATCGTAATGACCGATTACTTAAGTAATGTATATTCTTGATATTGATCTTAAGAACTTCCATCGAACTCGCCGTCACTCATAAATCAAGAAAGCGCCAGTTTGCGTCCATGCATACGACACTTTGTGAGTTTTATTCACAGGGATGGGGTAATCCACCCTTATTCTTTCCATCCATGCCCGTAGCTTCCCCACTGTCTAGGTTATTTCTGAAAAGTAATCAAGCAGGAAACCCGACTATACCTGTTCCTCGCGTTCCCAGCCATCTGCTCTAAAACTAACATTTCTCCCTCAATAATTGGATCGATCATTACATTATAACGTCTCATGACGTTGAGTAATTAAATCAAAGTACACAAGAAGCTCGTTTCTCTATAAAAGGGAAGAAATACATTGTAGTTTCTGTGTGAGCTTGTCCTTGAAAATGTGTCGGTTGCCCTTTGCGCGACCTTGATTAAATATAGACTTGTAGATACAAATTGAATGTGAGACATTGGATGGAAAATGGGGGAACTTTACGAGGGTGGAACATGTTGGCGCATCTCTTCTCTGGATGGTACATTGTAAGATTGATTTGATTAATACCGACTGTCGACGAATAGGATCTGCCGCTCCCTGGGGCCCCTGCTCTTCCTTGCACAAAATTACCCCATGTCGAAAGCAAGACAGGGTGAACCAACTGAAAAGTCTTAGAGCATAATGTGTAAAATGTGGTTGTTATTTCAGAGCTACTTTTATTTCCCTGGGGAATATTGGGAAGGGGCGTTCTCGCTGTTTAAACGGAAAAGAGGATCGTATTATTAAACTTAAAGCCAAATAACAGTATTGGGAAACGCCCCACGCACACAAAATTAAAAATATACTTTCCTTACCTACCACGTGAAATAATATATCATAACTTTAAGATGTTAATGTAAGCATTTGGACACAAATTATTTTTTGAAATTGACTAATTGAGCATTAAAACCAAATAACAGTTTGGGGAAAGTTACCAAACACAATCTATATTGGCCAAACTACGTGTTGTTGAATAAGTATTTTTTAAAAGGGCTTGTGTGGTAAAATCAGAATCTTAGTATCGTTGAATTAAAGAATGCATACCACCAATTATTAGTTAATTATAATGTTAATGATTGTTATCAACTAGATCATAATATCAGCTGTAGAAGGTTCACACATATTTTGTAACATGTGAGGTCCATTCTTTACCCCTGAAGTGTGATTATGTAGATTGGCACCACAAACTACATATACGTATATATCTTCTATAACTTTACAGTGTATTACAATTATATTTGGCATGTTAGAAAGCTTTATTTGAAGCCTATTTAAAGGGATAGTTGAGTTTTGGTATAGAGAGTGCTACACAAAATAATTTTGTTGTGAGATAATGTAAAACTGAGTGTCAAATTCGGAAGAGCATACAATTTTATGACAGAATAAACTTTATTTGATCAAAATCGGTTCAGATTTTGAACCAGCCGTTAACATTTTTTTTTAAATGCCTCCTCTTTCCAAAAATTAACAAAAGAGGTTTTAAATAGTTATTGAATATCTCTCTATATAATGACTATTTCAACAAAACATCACATGCACAATATTTTATTTTAAATGGTTGAAATCGATGACTGTTTAGAGAGCACCCTCATGAGTTTTAAGGGCTCTTTTTGAATTATAACATGCTTTTTACTTAGTCATTTGTAATTTTGTATTCCTTTCGAGCATGGTGGAGTTATTACTATTAGTATGTTATGTATTGGTGCAGGTTTGTGTTACTAAAATTCAGTTTTACCAAAACTGTACTCTCTTTACCAGAACTCAACTATCCCTTTAACTAAACAAGTAATATACGTCCCAATAATGAACGTCCCATATATAGTGCTTTATGTGTACAAAATAATAATTATTTTAGCCCTTTACATTATTACACCAGTAATAAAATACATGTGCACCATCTCCACTCCCTGTGAAGCATTAATTCAAAGCGGTCCATGGTCGTTAAAAATACTTCCATACAAACATGACAAATGCTTTAAACTGCTACCGGATCCCGCTGTATATACACACCAACAACAGTGAATTATTAGTATTGCTGAATATGCTGAAAGACAAACGCAAAAAGTGGGGGGGGGGGGGAGGGGGGGGAATTTGTTTGAACTCTGGTTCGTATGATTGGAAAACGCTGCGCGCTCTACCAATCTCGCCACACCACGTTTAAATGTAATGATCATGTGCGACGTATATAATATACCTCCATTTGATGTTAGGCAATAACTACCTATTTACCGATGGTTTCAGATGACCGGTGGATTTATTTCCTTCATAATATCGTATTTGAGCACAAATGAGGCATCGACATCTTAGAGCTGAAATGTCAGAGGTGTCAGTATACGATATACACGAATTCAATTACGTAGTATTGCAGTTGATCATGTCAAATTCATTCTCTATTTTCGATTCGCACGTTGTTCGCGGGCTTATA
Organism: Echinarachnius parma; assembly: GCA_037951105.1. NCBI lineage: Eukaryota > Metazoa > Echinodermata > Echinoidea > Clypeasteroida > Echinarachniidae > Echinarachnius > Echinarachnius parma. The sequence goes on from JBAMJV010001880.1 coordinate 68,476, forward strand.
TATATTTTGTGGCGTATGCAAGGACACTCTAAACCAAATGTTCCCTGTTGACCTGGTGTTAAAAAGGCATTATACACTATGTATCATGAATTAAATTATTTTGAAGGATATAATGTCATTACGAACTCAAATCAGAACGCAACAGATTGTGAGTCAACTTCGTATGCCTTATGAAAGGATACAATCATTTGGGGAGTAAGCTTCTCCTTGGCTGCAAGCTCACAATCGTCGGCTCCGTATAGTCTATACCGGTTGTTATTTGTCGCATGTTAAAATTGGCGATTACGAGCTCATTGTCAAGTCTTTAGCAAACACAATACGTTTGTTATTAACGAATATTATTTCACCGAAGTCTGTTCATAAAAATACTGATATCAGCATACACCTTACATGCCTTACACATCTGCAGTGTCCGTTATCATTGGTTATCCCGTCTTTCCCTCACCTGGTTTCTTTGGCATATTAGGTAGACCCTAATTAACCACGTTAACGGTCACTTGATAAAGTTCTATCAACTTTTATAACATGTATAATATGTCCTTCTTACACTTTCCCTATGCTTAGTCAACGATGTATAGTATACTAGGCCATACTCCGTCACAAGGATATTGGGTGCGCTCTTTCACATAGTCTGACACTCTCAAGAGACACTCAGTTGTCTCTTTTTTGTTTGGTCCTGTTATAGGGTAGACCCTACCCTCTTGACAAGGCCTTGCGTCTCAGCGTCGGAGCATCCCGGTGAATGGATATAGCGTGTATATAAGTGGAGGCCTGCAGCGGCTTTTGCTGCTTGTGTGATAGCCATCCTTAAACTTAAGCTTTTTAAGGCCTCACTGTCTAAACTAAATAGATGGCAGGAATACTTACAGGAGAACGCGACGAAAACATTTACACGAGCTGCAGCACCGACAAGGGTGCAGCTCTTGGTTGTTTAGTTTTTGAAGACGCGTTTAATCATTTACGATTATCTACGTCTAGGTTCGCCTTTAATCGTCAGCTGTATCCGATATACACGGCCAAGATTCGAACCAAGGCCGATTAGTACGAAGAGCGGAGCTCTGACGGGGCTCTGACCACTATAGATCACAACACCTCTTCTAGACCAGCAGAACGCTCTGATCTTGATGTACGCTCGACTATTCTTTCACCAGTCGTTTCTGACGATCAGAGAGTGGACACAGCTAGAATGCATTGGACTATAGGTAATGGTTATGCCTGGTTATGCCACTGGTTGTATACATGTATGCACGTGTTCGCTGGACTGTCGGTGCACCTGGAACTCGGGAGTCCCGAAAGCCATCTAGCCGTAAATCTAAAGACAGGTGTGCAAATAATATAATGGTAGTTCATATAACGTATAGTGTTGAGTAAACTTATGTTAGGACCGTTATTTTAAGTATGTTTTAGTTTCTGCTGGGATGCTTGTATATATATTAAGATCACGCAATAAGTTGATAAATTTAATGTGTCTGAATAATGTATTCCAATATAAATACAAAATATTATAAGCCCGTCTTCATGCAGCTCAAGCACGCGGTGCACCTCAATTTTCCTAGAGCCATCTAGCCACAGGCAAACCACAAACCCAAAGACAGGTGCTTCATGTTGGTCCAGACAACGTAGTATTAATTAACAATCATGAGATGGGGAGAGTGGATACGAAACTTATTTTAACAACCGTTAGTTTGCAGGTGTTCCCCGATAGATTACACAATAATTCGATGACATTAATGCATCTGCGCAGTGTTGGTTAATCTAAATGTAATTGTATTCTAAATCATTTCACTTCATGCCATATCAAACCCACACTAAACATGTGATCACGTTGGTATCTACAGACATGGTAGTACATTACATTGCATGTGGTATCCGACTCAGTGGGTGGAGGAAAGAATTACGATTTGATGGTTGGATTACGTTGCAAATGCATTCTAAACAATTCTTTCCACGCATCGGAAACGAGAATTCCCCCACGGACTTTCCAGGAGCATGCATCTATTACTAGGCAAGCCGAGAGGTGCTTCATATGAGTTCACACTATAAATACACGTATGTAGTGTTTATAAGTTAAAGATATACTTGAGTACTGGTCGGCGTTATTGTAAAGTTGCAAAAAGCAGCCTAGACAATGAGGAAATATTGTTGATATATCAAATAAAATGGTAATGTGACCGTGATTCGACAGTTCAATCTATTAAAGTGGTTGTCAAAATCGATAATAAAACCATAATTCTCGATCAATTAAACATTGGCCAGCAAAAATCACAGCGTCCATGCCGATATTAGCCTGGTAGGTGCATACGCATACCGTTGCCATGCGCGATAGTTCGCCACTTTAAACCGGCCGTGGCAAACCATGTGTTATCCAATGGCGACGCCCCGGAGAAGTATTTTTGTAGGGCCATTTGAGGACAACATTTCACTTAATATGCGAGCACTTAGCATCTTAGAGGGAAATCACTCCCGTTGAGCAGTCCTAAATAAGTGTTACCCGGATGGATTCAAATCCAAGCGCAAGACTTACACAAAATCATCAGAAAGAACCAGTACTCAAGTTTATCTTTAACACGTTTAACTCGCCCAGTGTCTAGCATCAAGATGCAGGGGCGTCGATCACGGGGGGGATGGGGGGGGGGGGGATATATCCCCCCCAATATTTGAGGTGGGGGGGATGGCCTGTATTATCATCCCCCCCAATATTTGGGAGGGTAAAAAAAAAAAAAAAAGTATACTGGCGCATGTAATTGTCGAAGAGGCTACTATCGTATGTCTTATGTTAGAAAGTCCTTACTCATTCCTCCATAAGCAAAAGAAGTGCGATCCGCCCTTTGGTTTTCTGCAAACTTGATTTCATTAATTGTGTTTCTCTATAACACGGTAACTCAGAAACAAGTTTATAAAACGTGAAATTGATGCCTTAGGTATGCTCCAGATTGCACAATTTCAAGCCCCAAAATGCAAAAGCTTCCTACCGTGGGAGGGGGACACCCCCTCCCACACCCACCTCCCCCCAGGCGCGGATCTACGGGGGGGGGGGGGGTTTAGGGGGTTTAACCCCCCCCCCCCCTTGGGCTGCCAAGTGAAAATGTGATGTGCATAGACAAACGCCATCATGGGTTTAACCCCCCCCCCCCCCCCCCTTGGGCTGCCAAGTGAAAGTGTGATGTGCATAGAAAAACGCCATCATTGTGTCCAGACCCACACAGTATCCGTATCGTCATTGGGTCAACCCCCCCCCCCCCCCCCTTAGCAAAATAGCCACAAAAAAATCGCCTCGCCGCTACGCGGCTCGTGGACGATGCTCTGCATCGTCATTGGGTCAAACCCCCCCTCTTAGCAAAATAGCCAAAAAAATCGCCTCGCCGCTACGCGGCTCGTGGACGATGCTCCGCATCGTCATTGGGTCAAACCCCCTAATCATCCCCCCCAACCATGGGAAGAAATCGACGCCCTTGTCAAGATGAGTCTAAATATAATCACTCACTGCCTACTGTTTGACTTGACAGGAGTCAAAGGGGTAGTTCAGTTTTGGTATAGAGGGCGCTGCACAAAATAATTTTGTTGTGAGATAATGAAAACCTGAGTGTAAAATTTGAAAGAGCATACAATTTTAATGGCAGAATAAACTTTATTTGATCAAAATCGGTTCAGAAACGGCTGAAATATCCATAAATATATCCAATCGTAATAAATCTAGGGCCCAGATTTATTCGATGATTTTTCAAAAAATGTTTTAAATGCTTACACTTTTTCAAAAAAATTAAAAAGGGTTTTTTAAAAAGTTCTTGATGATCTCTCTATTTAATCATTATTTCATCAAAACATCACATGCATAATTTTGTATGAAAAATGGTTGAAACCAATGCTTTTTTAAAGAGCGCCCTCTTGTGTTTGAATGGCTCTTTTTGAATGATAACAGGTTTTTACTTAGTCGATTGTAATTTTCTATACCTTTCGAGCATGGCGGAGTTATAACTATTAGTTTGTAATGTTATTGTGCAGGTCTGGTTACTAAAGCTCAGCATTACCAAAACTGTACTACCCCTTTAACCTTACTAACGGATAATTGGAGGAGGAACCTACCATAACTCACTCTGCCACCACCTATTGACCCTCCCCCCCCCCCCTCCCCCACCAACCCACCCCCCACCCTCCCCTCATTCCCTCGCAACTGAACAGTCACTTTCAACAAACCCATTGTACTATTATGTTTATCTCCTCCGATCATGCCGGTAGCGTGCATCGCCTTTCAAATGTCACTGGGAGCTAACGATAGCACTGTACTTTTCTTCACTTCATACTTGATCCGACGATTATTCCAAACATTTTTAATTTCGACAAACGCTTGTCATTAATACCGATCGAGGCACCTATACGTTTCTGCGTGGGACAAGATATCCGTGTGTACATTAATGTATTCGTTTATGAGTCAACTTATAACAATCTAATTTTATTCAAATGATGAAACTATGACAATGATAACAGGATTGATTCCGCTCAAGAAATATAAAACATTAACAACTGCATAAGAATGAACAAGTAAATACGAGTTAACGTAATTAAAAACGTAACACAAATGGCCCAAACAATGCAATAATACATTTTTAACAGATTATATCAAATTTTCTAGACATGTACCGATTAAGGATAATATGTTGTTTTGTCATACTTTGTAAATACCCCCCCCCCCCCCAAAAAAAAAAATAAAATAAAATAGTAATAATAATAATAATAATAAATAAATAATAAATAAATAAATAAAAAATAAATAAATATACAAGTGGACCTTATATTGGGTACTTTCATCGAAGCATAATTATCTGATCTTTACAACCCCCAACCCTTAACCAAGTGTGGCATAACATGTATACCATCAACGCAAGTTCTTAATAATTCGACAAACAACCTGCAAAGTGTTATCACCCATTGCTATGGCCATTATATAATGATGTTATGCGGTGGGCAAATGTGGGTGAAAGGCAGGGTAGTTATACAGGGTTGGGGGTGGGGGCACTTTCCGAGAATATCCCATTAAGCTCAAGTACTGACACATGTAGCGTTTAATGAACAGATTTACCAAGAGGCACTTTGCAGCTATACACGATGGTGTAAAGTCAGCTGTGACACCTAGTATATTGTTGCAGTTATTGCTTTTAGAATCAGACAAGCTACTTTGACAAGGGGTCAATCTTGTAAGATTATTGTTATTGTGTAACCTTTCAACTAAATTGTACCTGCAATGTAATAACAGCATAATAGTGCGGGATATCCAAGGTATTAGTTTTTTTACAAGGCAAGGGGAAGTCCATAATATGCTATACATCACTTGATTTGTCAAAGTTAAACTGGATATATGAATATGTCGCCAAGCCAATACTTGAAAACAAAACATATTTATGTTCGGGGATAGTTGAGTTCTTTTTAGTTGTGTGATTGCTAGCTCTTGATGAATCGATGATTTGTAGCTGTTAAGACGAAGGTTCTTTCTTTTAAAGCATGCTAAGTCGGCGGTTAGAAATTAGCCGTTGCGGTAAATTTAACATGATTTGAAGTAATGATGCACACTAATATGTATTGAAGCAGTTTGATAAAAGAAAAACAATACATTTGGTTAACACACATGATTAACACGCGTATGATTGGAGGCACACCTTATGTTTTAAATGAAACATACATATATCTCCCCTAATGGTTTGTTTTGTATTTTGGGGGCAAATTATTCGGGAGCACCTCCACCCCCCCCCTACCCCCCCCCCCCCCCCCCCCTTGTACCTACGCCACTGCGTTCATCACTGTCTGGATCATTTTTGTATTCAGTATTCTGGTCTCGTTTCGAATATGTTGACAAAATACATGCATTCCTCCGCTGATCGATGTTGATAAAAATACAACTGTATACGCCAAATATTTCGCGTACATACATTACCGCCAAATCAGGACTTTACGACAATTTCGAGAGTTAAATTCGCGTTCGGCTGTTCGCGCTGGTGCAGTAATGTGTTGCTCTGCATTTGGTGTCAATAATTTAGCGTGTTGTTAATTTCACGAATCACAATTGATTCGCGAAATTCGCGAAAATAAAAACACAATTGCTATCTACTGAAGATACGAACATACTCGCAAGTCATCCCTACAATCATGTAAGTAGGTGAAATAATGCATGACTGGATAAATGCATTAATACATGACAAAATGATATTAATGGAATTTAAAAACATTTCTGGAATACTGGATGACCGTGATATTGATGACATAATTATTGAATCAGTTTGTGCTTGATTGAGTGATTAATTATAAATGAACTATACATTACCGAATGAATGAATTGCTTAGTTAACTATTGTATGACTAAAGATAATAAAATTGTTACTTTACAAATATATAAACATCTACGTGTCTATCTTGTGACGGATACGAATTTTTCTAAATCAAAAATATGAGGCATTATCCAAAATATGTATAAAAAGGGGGATATAGGGGTCTTCTGTGTCAATCAGAGCATGTTTAAAGGGTATTATGTTATATAGGCAAGGCAAATAACAACGTTATGAATACAAACAACTTCAAGAGCGGTCTCTCTTTGATGAATCATCGTGTTCCATGATGTGTTGTATTATTACTTTCACTATCATTGCGAAACATCATACGGCATGTGGGCTAATCTTGGTTATAAACAAGCATCCCAATGTATCCAATGTGTCCTAATACATTTCTACGTGATACAAAGCGATTTTGATTGTCCTTCATTTGTTAATTTGCAAAATTCCCCTGACGATATGCCTCAATGTTGAAGCAATGTAGCCCATTTGATATGTTGATCGTCTTCAATAACATTCTTATTTTAATATAATATGTATATTGATATATAGATGATATAGGTACATAGATGATTACGTATATAAATGACAATGCCCGGACGAAGGATCTTATCAGCCTAAACTCCGAATGACCCGCGCACGCACGAGACGACAATCAAAAGCCAGTTTATACGAGTCCAATTTATCATGTTTATTAAATGGGATGATGAACATGATAAATGTCTTTATACCTCTAAATACAGTCATTCTTTTTGCGGTTATTGTTAGCTCTTGATGAATCGATGATTGGTAGCTGTTAAGGCGAAGGTTCTTTCTTTTAAAACATGCTAAGTCGGCGGTTAGATATTAGCCGTTGCGGTAAATTGAACATGATTTGGAGTAATGATGCACACTAATGTATTGAAGCAGTTTGATAAAAGAAAAACAATACATTTGGTAAACACACATGATTTACACGCGTATGATTGGAGGCACACCTTATATTTTACATAAAACATACATATATCTCCCCTAATGGTTTGTTTTGTATTGTGGGGCAAATTATTCGGGAGCACCTAGGGTTAGGTATTCTGGTCTCGTTTCGAATATATTGACAAAATACATGCATTCATTCGTTGATCGATGTTGATAAAATTAATACTGTATACGCCAAATATTTCGCGTACATACATTTTCGCGATTTGGGACCTTACGACAATTTCGCGAGTGGTTAAATTCGCGTTCGGCTGTTCGCGCTAGTGCAGTAATGTGTTGCTCTGCACTTGGTGTCAATATTTTAGCGTATTGTTAATTTCGCGATTCACAATTGATTCGCGAAATTCGCGAAAATAAAAACACAATCGTTATCTACTGAAGATACGAACATACTCGCAAGTCCTCCTACAATAATGTAAATAGGTGAAATAATGCATGACTGGATGAATGCATTAATACATTACAAAATGATATTAATGGAATTTAAAACAAAATTGCTGGAACAATGGATGACCGTGATATTGATGACATAATAAATTAATCAGTTTGTGCTTGATTGAATGATTAATTATTAAATGAACTATACATTACCGAATGAATAAATTACTTAGTTAACTATTGTATCAATAAAGTTTATACAATTGTTACTTTACAATATATAAACATCTTCGTTTAATGAGTGAATGGATGCATTAATTGGTGGAGAAATGTATCTAGGATTAATCAATAAATTAATTAATCCATTGATTAATTAATTAGTATCTAACAAAGATATCAACATATCTGTATATATCCACATATCTATATATATATAACATACAACTGAGTATAGAACAAAACGTTTGAGAGCTATCGGAACACTCCTGTTTTCAAGAACCTGTAGTATTAAGGAATATAAGTTATTACAATGGGCAACAACTATCTGACCGTGTCCCCTCCATAACCCCGTTTCTCTTCCTATACGGAATGAAGTAAATCATGGTATGTTCATTAGACTACTTCAAGTATGACACATGCAACATTAGGGCAAATTGAAATAGATGTTGACTCACCGTATCAAGTCTTACGTGAACATGAACCCATACCAAGTACGCCATTTTCTAATACCGAATCAATCACTGATGTTCCTCATCCATTCGTATAATTGTACTTGATTCTCAGGTTAATGTTTAAATAGCTTTACGGGGTCTCATTTGATAAGAAGAGTGATACATTTCTCTGACGAAGACATTTATTTGAATGGTCATGTGATTGATCTCACGTTTCATGCTTGGACAAAAGGAGTCTACCTTAAACTCCTATGTACATGAACTCGTATTGTACTGGACACATGTTTTAAACCAGAAATCACCACCAACATATAAAAGTATGTACTCGTTTGGTACTCTTGTATTATTATCTTCTCCTAGCTGCCCACCCCCTCACTTTTCCGTTATTTCTCTCCCCTAACACACTCTTTACCACTATATACCCGATATAACAAAAATTTTAAAAAACTTCCTAATCAGAAGTACCAATTAGAGACAAGATACAACATATTGTGTGTTCCATTCTGATTAGATATTCAGTAAAACCCTTTTTTCCAAATAAAAATAAGCTCTTCAACAAACATCGCGGCCTTGTAATTGTCGTAACCAGGCAACGAAGGCAGGTGTTTTGCACGTGATGGTTTTGTCACATTATTCGTCCACTGCTTAATTGGATATCTGGAAGAAGAACAAACATCGAGATTGGATAATCGCGATTGGCTCTGGGACCTCCTCCAGCCCCCCCCCCCCCCCCCCCCCACTCCTCACCCCTCTACCCCCACCTTCTCTGATCGTGGTTATAATGTAATTGCATTCCCACGACTATGCCACGGCTATGATTACGACTATGGTTACATAATATATGACTTGTTTTTACAGATGATGATGTTTATGATTGCGAGTATTCGTGTTCACATCTTGTGTTTGTCAGAAATAGCCAACTCTCAATGTGGTGTTTTTTTCATAAACCTCATTTCCTACCCCAACTTTTACTCTCTGGTCGCTCTTCTTGTTTTTTTCCTTCTTTTTATTACAAAAGTACATTTTGTATATTTTATTTTTGTGTAGGAAATTATGTTTTTTGTTTTTTTGTTTTTGTCTGTGTTTTCTTCATTCGTTCTCCTTTTAGCCAATTCAAACTCGTACATTTGTCCCACCCTCATTCCTTTGCTTTAGCACCATCAGTTTCGTAACGAGTGGGGGGGGGGGGGGGGGGGACTCCTAGTCACGAGCCCCGTCCCCAAGCCTGACAATGTTTCTTTCTTGCCGGTAGTGTTGATGTAGGGGCTTTGAATGGCTGAAATAAAAACAAATTCCGGGATTTCCGCCCTCTGGACCCTATACCCAAGGCAGCTAGCACCCACGCGCTCGCAATGTGGATCCCCCCCCCCCCCCTCCCCCCTCTCCTCTCCTCCAACCCTCGATTTCAGAATTCCTGGCTTCGCCGCTCATCGTATTTTTTTTCTCTCCTTTTTGCAGAAAATCTTATTTTATATAAATGTGTTCTATTCCGGATTTCACTTGTTTTAATTCTTCTAAAAACAATAACCCCCAAGCAACGTGCAGTAAAGTTATGTAATTACCTTGTGCCTATAACATGTATAATCTGATAGTTATAATATTACTTCTTTTACATGTGTTTTCAAGAATATAATAGTATATACAAATTCATACGATGCCCGGGGTTACATGAATATAACGTATACAACTCGCATGCAACTGCTACCTGGCCGGAGGACGCGATTATTAATAACACTCATTTCCTCTTCCCGGAACGGAACAGATTGAAGCAAATAATTATTGTGCTTTGCTCGATAATAAGTCTACATATTGTACATTAACTAATTCCTGACTACTTGGAATCTGGTATTTAATACAGTGTATTAAGGCTATGGCGTGGTCAGTGTCTGGTAGTCGATGGGTTAATATTGAATGTTAAAGAAAAACGAAAACCTAAAAGTAAGCGAAATTGACACAGATTTTGTGATCATAAAGGCAAAGTAAACATGGTAAACGATGTGGAGGATAAAAATAGCATTATAGTGACGATCGTTTGTTGAAATCCATCGATTTGCTTCTCTTTTTTTTCGCAAACAGTGGGACTGGAATTAACATTCAAAGCAGTAGTTATCAGGTACGCACGTTGTTATAATATAAAGAGATAGCTAGGAAAGGTTTAACATGTTCACTACCAGATGTGTTCATTAATATACAGTTACTACATGACTCACCGGGTATATATTATACGCAATGGAGTAAGGATGGATAAGTGGTAAATAATTTATTCCAATATATTCAACATTCATCAACATACGTAGATTACCAATCCATAAAGCTGATAAATATTATGCTTTGAAATATTTGCGCCAAGATGCAGGTGAAATCGTGTACACATTTCAGAAGGACGAGGGCGGAATGTTTTTTAAATGAATGTAAAACATATTTTATCCGAGTATACAAACGAATAAAATACAAATTAAACATAAACGTATTTGCGGGGTTTCTTCAGCAACCTTATGCATTGCCAATACAATATGGAATGATAAACAGTTCTCCTATTTAAAAAAAATGTTATACTGTGGTTTTCACGCAAAAAGATAAAATTGAGTGTGTACAAATATATGTCACCTTTCCTATAAAGTCGTTATGGAGCATTCTCCATGTTAGCTTTGTTCATGAAAAGATGTGTAGTCATATAATGTGTGTGTTTTTGTTGTTGATTTTATACTATGTTTACTTGACAATATTATTGACAGAATTTGTTTTTGTCGTGTTACGTGTTTGTACTTCAGGAAGCCAGTGCTACTCTTTGACCTGTTTTTATAAATGCAAATCTGTTTAGGAAATGAATAGTTAGAAGTATCATAATTCAAAACAATTTTTGTAATACAAGTTATAATACTACACACGTGTGAGCTTGTAATAATAAACCGTATTAATGCCGTAAGCGGATTGTAAAGAGGAGTTTGCGAGAACAAGTGAAAACACATACTACTTCCCAAGACCAATTATAACAGGTGCACTTTAATTAACTTCATAACCAGGGTTATAGGCGTTGGAGGCGGGCGCTGGGGTGGCTGCAGCCCCCCTGGAGTTTTAAAAACGGCCATATTCGGGCAAAAAGGCACCTGAAACGGTCATATTTGGGCAAAAAGACACCTGAAATTCTGGTTAATCCATGCCATATTCGGGCAAAACCATTTTATATTCACGCAAAACCATGTAAATTTTGGGCAAATTCATGTAACATTCGGGCAAAGTCATCTTATTTTCAGGCAAAACCGTCTCACATTCGGACAAAATCGTTTTATTTTTGGACTTCGCCATAAAAAAAATCATTTTCAGGCATCAAAAAGGCAAAGACCTTTTTTCCCTTTTTCCCCCTCGAAAGTGAAGAGTCGGGAAGGAAATTATTCGGGCAAAGTACCTCAGCCGCCCCCCCCCCCCCCCTGAGAAAAACGACCCCCTACGCCCATGACCATTGTTACAAAAAACGGAGACTGTATGGTTTCAATCCACTGATTAAGCGTTAGACACGGACAGTCAGACAAATTGACATACAATAATGCAGATGTAAACATGAACGACTCTATGATAGCTTTACTTAATCCATTGCCTATACGGGAACCTTATGGGTCCTTTATTATCTCTATGGGAATGGCAAAATGATACATGCAGTAGGGAACATGTTATAAATAAATGATTGTCTGTGTCTCGTTAATTTTACATCTAAAGAAGATTAAATGGTGTTAAATCTATAAAGTTTAGTTGTTTGTATCAAGTTCTGTTCGGGCATACAAAATAAATATTGAACTGTGAATAACCGTGAATAATGCATTTCGAGAAAACAAAAATTGCAAAATATATTGATACAATACGTGGCAATGTTTTACGCTCGAATATTTCACGCTTACCAACGAAACGATAATTGACGAAATAAGGCAGTGCTGGCTATGCGGACTATTGGAGCAAATCGCGCTCATAGTCATTATCAACCCCTTGCCTTCTGGAAGCTGGTCGGTTATGTGCAAAGTTTGTCTGGACTTTAGTCTCTCGAACGGAACGGGTTACTCATAGTCTTACACAAAACACAAACAAGCAAAAACATTCTTAAACGAAATATCGTTTATAGACGCATATATAACTCTGACATTCGAATTTCGCCTATTGCTTCCTGCGTGTACGGCGTCTTGGGACCGGTTTCCTGTAATTACACCCGTGAGCAGCAATGCAGATAATTGCGCAGATTCCCAAAAGGGCTTCCGTCGCCGGAACACGTTCCTATTTATGTTAAAGGTTGGCACGTGTTGGGATAAAGAGGGTGGTTCTAGCCCCGTTCTAGCATTCTTAGGAACGCATGCTTGTTCGTGTGCACTATTGGCCTCGCAATTGGCCGCGCAATTGGCCCCGGTGCGTTTACAGCCTGGCCTGGCCTTTTGCTCACTGTAAACGGGGTCTATGTTACACTGAGCCAGTGTGTTATTTAAACCGCGCGCAAGGCGTGCGCAAGATGGCACCGCGCGTCTGATTTTCAAATGCAAATCTAATATCATTGCCCAAATCCACAAATATTACTTAGAACTGTATTGGTTCTCTTGTACCTTGTTGTATTCGTATTACGAATAGAAAGATGGAATAGGTTTCGGTTTTCGATATTTCCCTTTCTTAAAAAAGATATTTACGATTTAAGCTTTGGGATTTGTAATTATCCACTATAAAATGTTATAACTGTGTACACAGTCAGCGTAATGAGTTAGCGAAAATCACTTTGCATTTGCGCTCCTTACTCAGCCATAAAACATCCATTATTTTAACATGACATTTTCACGCATTACTCAGATATATACTCGGATATATCAGATCTCGGATATATCAGATCACAGAAATAAACATTTTATCAACCATTTATCATGTTTTGCACGTTTCAACAAAGTTACTAGATCCCTTTAATTATCGTTAGCAGCTGACGAGCGACTGACGAGTGACTGACAAGTTGAGGTGTAAGGTATTCGCTTCAAATTAAATTTCCGTTTAATTCGTTGCATTCATTATTCTTAAATAGATCACGAACATATTACATGATACATATTTTTGCAAAGTTCACGCTTCCCAAGAGAGCATACTGAACTTACTTCGGCTAATGCTATCATGTATGATGGTCATCTATCATTTTAATACGTTATGTATAATTGTGCGGATTCCCAAATGCTGGCCCCGTTGTCGGAACGCCTATCCCATTATTTTCAAGGATGACAAACCCACATAAATGTTTGTTTTTTCCGGTTATTTGTATATAGGTTCGCTTCGGGCAAGCCTTGAGTGAAATAGTGCATTTTGAAGGACGTCATTACATCAATTTATTAATCATCTTAATGTAAAATGTAAACGTGTATTTGTTCGCGTCGGGGAAGGCTTGGTAACGTGTGTTCAAGGGATCTAGTAATTTTGTTAGCATGTGCAAAAAGTGATGAATGGTTGATAAAAATGTGTATAGTTGTGATCTGATATGCCCACTGAGTGATGTATTAACATTTCACGTTAAATCGATGTTATATGGCCGTGTAATGAGCAAAAATGCAAAGTGATATTCACTAACTCATTGTACTGTCTTTGTACACGTTTATGACTATCTAGTGGATAGTTAAAAATCAGAACACTTCAATCAGTAATATGTTGTTAACGAAAGGGAAATTAAAAAAACCCAAACCTGTCCCATGCTTCTATTGTTAGTACGAATACAACAAGTTATGAGAAAACCGCTAGTTGTAAGAAAGTTTTGAGGGTTTGGACAATATTACTAGATCCTTTTAACGGCTATTTTAACCTATATGACATATATTTATAATTGCAATTATACCCTGAACTATGTACATATTGTGTATGTGACGCCTATTTGAATATTGAAGTATACCGCCTTTTCAACTGTAGAGGGTGTGCTTTGAGAAACCAGGCACCAGTGGGGGTGTATTCTAAAAAGCGATTTTAAGTTAACATTTATTGTATCTACGTCATATCTACATCCATAAAATATTAAACTGTAGTACTGTACTTAGGGAATAGCGATTTGCTCAAATATATTTTAATGATGTAGATATGACGTAGAAACAATACATTTTAGTTTAAAATCGTTTTCAGAATACACCCCAGATCCGTATTAAGCCGGCCATGGTCTCAACAAAACTTGAAAATAAATGAATACAAGATATAGTTGTTGTTTATTAGGTGTGATCCGTAAAAAGGCACCAAACCTTTTTTTACAGCACCAATTGCAATAACTAATTACACAAACAAAAGTCAATTATGAAGTCCAAAATAAGAATCCGTTTAGGTAAAATTTAATGAAATATGGAAGCTTTACATTGCGGATCTGATTTCAATACGTGCAATCTTCTTAGCATCTGCGTAACAATAGTAATATCTGGGGAAAACTCGACTTGATGACATCGTGGGCAGCATAATACTGTCAAAATGAGCAACAAGACTAGTGCTCTGGGACCGCCGGGAGAAAGCCCTTCCTGTTCTTCCCATTGATTGTCAAGTCTTTGTCGGCCGTTAGTAGGAGAGATGGTATAAAAAGGCGAACATCATTTCACGAGAATAATAGAGGCACATTCAAAAGCGGAGCCAAGGGATCGCTAAACTAGTTCACAGGCTTCCATTCGGTGTCCGTATTACCCAGCCTTTCATTACTAGTTCACAGGCTTCCATTCGGTGTCCGTATTACCCCTTTCATTATAGTCATTTATTCAAGTGATCCATTAGCTTCATCGGATTTTTTTCTCTCCAAAAGTAATAATTGAGACTTTAATCTTATGACTGTCATATCATCGTGGGATTCTTCCGAATGATGTGTCAAAGTTGCATAAGAAAACAACGTTGAACCCTAGTCAAATGGGAACAAATGATGTTAGATTAATTCCCGATCGTTCGTGCGATGTATCCGAATGTGGATAATATGAACGAATGAAGATTCAAAAATCGTTCTGGAACGCCTTCAGTTCAAACGTAAATATGTCCATAACATTTCTAAAAGCCCCATTTTATTCTTCTGCTATCATAAGTCAAACAAGAGGATACAGAAAATGTTGACAGCTCTAAGTGAATTCGGTTGAATTTGAAGAAGCAAATGGATCACTTTAAACTTGACATTCGTTATGTAATACCCCTCTATTTAAATCGACTTGGTCACTGTGTCAGAAACAACAATAAATAAGGGTCATAGGAAGGTGCCATGTTTATTCGCACGACGAAAACGTGGGGTTATGTGTTAATACTTTGTAAAGAGTGAAATCATTATATATATATACATGTATATACATTCCAAGCCACCATTAATACAAACAACTGATTTTGAAAGGTCTAAGGTACAACAAACGCCATTTTCCAATTTGTCGATGAGGTGATAATGTTTTATATTAAAAGCTAAATTTGTTCGACTGACTTTTTTTCCAATGTATTCATTGTGAGATTGTGACACTTGAGTGACTTAATAAATCCGTGTTTATTATCAATCGGAAGCGGCCTAGGGTGAAATTGATTGCATTAGATTTTCCGGGGGATTGACATATAAATTCGTGTAATAATCAAATGAGCAGTCACCGACAATTCAATTTAGAATGAATCTTTAAAAAAAGACGCTACCCGTGTAGTACGAGTGTGAAGCTTTTGGAAACATGGGGGTCTGACCCCCTTTTTCCCGTAACCCAATGCGAAACATCAAAGTACAATTTTTTAGAAAGTCAAAGAAGCATTATGTAAAGCGTGGCCCCAATGATATAGGAATGCCCATATCAGTATGCCCACGCTACGCCACATCGTTGAATAACCGACGCCCCTATAAACCCCCCCCCCCTCCCCTCCCTCCTTCTTACTTGGTCTCACCCTGGCTACGCCACTGACTGGACGATTACTAGTGACCAGTGGGCAGCCGATATCCACGTAGTGGAACACAATTCCGTCTAATAAAAACAAGCTATCTGAGCGGCTTATATTGCCCTGTTATTAGATTAGATTCGGAAATGCCCGTTTGGGACTGGCAGCAATGGACGAGAAGAAGCGCCGAAGAAGCGCATCGGGGCAAGTGCAACCACGAGCGCAATCACCGATTATTGGATGCGCGTATAATCATGATAATGAGGCAGTGTTTTGTTAATCTTGCTGTCCCTCTTATCAGAATGTTTTGACCCATAACGAGTGCTTCCATATATAACATTATAATTCGTCTTGGATCGATGTGTTTTTGACAAGATGAATTCCTTTGGGGAGAAGAAGAAGGTCACGTGACACTGTAAATAGACCATGTATGTACGAATGTAACACGCCCCTAAAAAACAACAACAGCAGCAACAACAAGAACAACAATAACCCTCCTATGCTCTCTTGCAATAGAACACATCGTTGGCTCAGTCTTTACAAATATTGGTTGGATGTATAATGACTTGTGTTGATTACAAACGTAACAGGCACCATCAATTAATATCAATAACAAACTATCCAAGGACATGCTCCCAACCCCCTTGAAACATTTTCATAGCATTTATCACTTTGTCAAGTTTAGTAACAAAAAATCGATGTAATGATATAAAACATCATTGTATATTACATGAACATTAATTTAAACTTCTAGTAAGTATAGGAAAGTATAACAATTTGATAGAGGAAGCTCAACTTGACAGGGACGAAAAGTTTGATGAACCTTGCATGTGATTGTGATCGGGGTTGGGAAACCTTTTCTCGTCCCCTTGGGTCGGATTATCTTCTTGGACTAATCCACTGGGTCAAATAATTACAACAAATATAGCTTCAGGATGAATGGGATTACAATCAAGTGACCCATAAATAGCAGAGGTAGAGATGTTCTGGTAAAGGCTCTCCCTGTAAAAACAAAAAAATAAAATAATAAAACAAAATAAAATAATGCGTTCAAATACATGCACGTTATCTAATGCCCGGCGCAGACAGAGCCGACTCGACTGGTTGTCATTCCAATCGGCTCAGTTTTCAGTGCCTCGCGACACACATTTTGCCAGTTGAGAGACAGTCGGATGCCAGTTGGGGCCGATTCAACATGATAAATCTGCTCCGACCGACCGGGCCCAACTCTAGCCTGATAGCAGTCGGGTCGGGTCGAGTCGGCTCTGTCTGCGCCGGGCTTTAGGGATCTAGTAACTGTTTGACATGTGCAAAAACTCACGAAGGGTTGGTAAAATGTGTATTAATGTTATGATACGTACAACTGAGTGATGTGTGAACATTCCATTGTTACAATGGAATGTTCACATCTACAGTATATGAATGTCATGACCAAGTATACAAATGTGCGAAAATGCAAAGTCAAATGTGCTAACCCACTGCACTAACTGTGTGCACAAGCATTTGACAAGGTATACTTTCTTATTCGAACACTTCAATCAACGAAAGGGAAATTCGGGGAACCAAACCTGTGCCATGCTTTTATTGGTAAGACGTATACACTGAACTACTGAAGTATATCTAAGTAGGTTGTGTGGATAACTTCAATGTTACAACAGCGCCCCGTTGCAGACAGAGTTGCAATCGATTTAAAAAATGCAATTTATTGCAAGTCAGATCATGTGTCTAAATGCGCAAATCTGAATGATTAAAGTGTGATTATTTCTGATCATTTGCAAATTTACAATCGATTGCTACTCTTTCTGCAACGAGGCCTAGATGTTCCCATTGCCAGCATTAATAGAGCCAGGACACAACCAGTATAACAACAAAGACATGGACAAATAATACAGTCAGTCATTCATCTCGAATTGACTCATGTTTTGATCCCTGTTTAATTGAAAACATTGTTAGATACAAATTATTTAACAAGGTTTTTAACATTGTGAGTGCCAAATAAAGTATCACGAATCTACTCGACCCAAATAGGAAGTTGAAAGATGAACGTCATGAATATTTACAATTCATATTCAAGGTAAATGGATTAATATATACTAATAAATTAAGTGATAAATACATGAATGGATCATTTTAAAAATGTGTAAACCATTTGTAAATAGATAAACAATTTTTTTTTTGAAATTGTTTCAAAATCATCATTATTTCAAGTTGGCTAAAACAATAATTTTGTTTCTTGTTATAATGTTATTTTGGCTGCAGTGTTAGATCCTCTCACTTAAACAAAGACAATAATGAACTTTAAAACAAACATTTGTAGTCCAAAACCTCACGTATAGCTTTATGATATACAATGCAATCATGTAACTAAAGTGGGTCAGCTGTATATCCTTGCAAACACAATCATATCAGAGTAATGATTCTTGAATACCGCCTTGGACATCAGCAGCTACCGACATTAGAAACACAAACAACATAAAACTAATGCAGCTGAAAGTCATCCTTAATTATATCGTTGACCTGGACCTCGCCTGGGCCGCTTATTGTAGTAATTTCATTATCAACACAAATGAGGTCGAGTACAAAGTCTTGACATGTCCGGAGAACACGGCTTAATACATGGACCCAATTTGTAGGCCTACTTACAACACAGATGGAAAGGAAAGAAAACAAATGTGGAATATAAGATAAAAATACACAAATCTATAATCTATAATCTATAATAACACGTGTAAAGTGTGTCCATGGCACTGAAATAGTTAACTCAGCATTCACTAGTTCGTCATTTGAAGGTCAATTCTCGAAGATGTTAAGGTTAAGTGAAAAGGTTAACAAATACTCAGAATTATTAATCAAATCAAGTGCTCCTTTTCATTGAAAATCAGATTAGTCAGTAATCCCTTTCGGCAGATATACTGTTCTAGCTTTCTTGGTGGTGATAGAATGTGATTGGCGTGATGTGCTGAGAAAAGATGACTTTTTAAGCTTGTTCGGATTCGCATACAGATACGCGGTGCCATCTTGCGAACGCCTTGTGCACGGTGCGTTATACGCACTGGATCAGTGATATGTAGTGCTCACGAGCGAACCTAGCTGTTCGCATCGCCCTCGCCCTCCTAACCCGTGACTATATTTTAGACTTGTCGACAGATACGCCGAAGGAAATATTGAGAACACTTCTTGAAATATTATTAAGTCAGCCATGCGCTTCCATTGTCAGATCCGATGAACGCCATCAGGAGTGGGCCGGGTTTTCCCTTTCTTTGCATCCTGATGTCATGTTGTTTGTTTTATATCATATCCCCATGGGAAAGAAAACATCCTCGAGTGTTGTGTAAACTTGACAGCTTTCGAGACCGCAGCTCGAGTTGCTTCGGCAGGGAAAGGGCAACCCGAAGGGACATGGCGAGGTCGATGAAATGTAGTGGCCTATAAGGTAAGGTCCATCCTTTACCGAGGAGAGGGAGGGGGACGGGGATGGGGAGAGGGGAAGGGGGAGGGGAAGGGAGGGGGAATAGAGCGAGCAATGGCTTAGCGTGGACGGACTAATTGGGAGAGGGGCACAAACATTATAAGATGGTTGGCATACCTTATGTATTTATTTATTTGTTTATAATATTTACCCCTGATGTTTATGTATTGGGGGCGTGCCCCAACTCACCCCCCCCCCCCCACCCACACACACACACACGCACACACACCACCTACGTCACTGAAAGTATCATTATTAACATTATGTTCTGTATTATTTGTGTTTAATTTGGGGGGACACGATCCCACCATCCCCTGTGGCTACGCTACTGATCCTAACGTGGATTTTTTTTTAAGGTGAAAAAAGTGTTCTGTTCTTCTTTATTAATGGTAGGGAAACTTTGATTACATAGCTGGTATCTATACCTATATTTTACATCCAAACCTAGAACAACGATGACATTAGTTTATTATGTATTATTGCCCTCATGTATAATGTTGCTACGTTGAGGGGAGGGCATGAGTCGGCTACTTGTATTATTCCGAGATCGGGTAATGCCCCCACCCCCCCCCCCCTATTTATACCCCCGCACCCCACTCTACCTTAGATACAACACTCATGTGATGACAAACATTGACAGTTGTTTAGGTGTGAGGAAATACACACCACAGAATGTTTGATCTCCATATCGATAGACAAGATATGGGGCGACAGTCATGGGGGGGGGGGGGGGGCAGCAGGGCGGAGGACATGGGCACTGGGCAGCATTCGTCCGCCCCCCCCCCCCCCCCGCCCCCCCCCC
Organism: Echinarachnius parma; assembly: GCA_037951105.1. Classification (NCBI taxonomy): domain Eukaryota; kingdom Metazoa; phylum Echinodermata; class Echinoidea; order Clypeasteroida; family Echinarachniidae; genus Echinarachnius; species Echinarachnius parma. Next base: position 88,939 of record JBAMJV010001880.1, read on the forward strand.
CCCCATTCAAGACTGATTGCTGTTTTTTGTTTATAACATGCATTGTTCATATAATACAGCCCGAGTATTTCTGGGACCAGTCGTGAATGGGTAAAGCTCGTAGTAATTATTTTCCTATTACAGACTTATTGTGGTGGGAATCAATACTACAAATTATATACCCCTGCCAACTCTGCCCCCGCCCCCTCAAACACACACACAGTAGTGCAGTACACTCCGTTTATCCTATCTTTGCCCAGGTTACCCCCCCCCCCCCCCCCTTCCCCCTTTTCTCACATTTCCCCGCTGGTAATCTGCCCCCCCCCCCTCCCTTCCTCATTCCTCTTCTCACACCTTTCCCTTGGCTACCTTACCCCTTTCCCCGCGGTTTAACTATCTGGTTGCACGACTGAAGGACAACGAAAGAGCCATAAATACATCTCCTCTCGAATCACAAGTGGGCGGACCAGAATGAAAAAAAGAAAAGAATCTCACCTAAAAGGCAAGATCGACAAAGTTAACTCCCAATTGTCTCTTCTTGAAAGGCAAGCGACGGAATGAAGAGGAGTTACCAGGGGGTGAATCCATGGGGACACTGGTGAAAGGGAGGTAAGATAGGGAGTAGAGATGTTAGGGGAGAGAGGGGAGAGATTAATGGGAGATAAAAAGGAGAGATAGAGAGGATGTGAGAGTAATTTTTACGAACAAATTAACATTCTGCAGTATATACATGGAATGAAAAATCGGACATTACATCACATAATTATTTTACTTTTATTATTTATTTGATCTAGCTCACTTATAGGTTCTACCTTCATGAGTAATACTCTCGATCTTAAAAACTACACCATATAAAGTTGTTGTTTTTAAAGAAAGAAAGGTTAAGGCTAGTTTCTCATTCCTTCGGGATTTAGTTCAAATCAATTAAGGTTATCTCTCGATCATTCGTTTTATTTTGCCTTCTATCTATCACAATTATACTGTATACGTGTATAGGCAACGCAATGTCACAATCATTATAATTGTGACGTTTTACACGACCTACAAATCATGTGTCCGCTAGCTGGAAATTATAAAGCTTTATATTTTACAGGGGGTAATGGAGTTAGAAGGAAATGAGAAGAACTTCTATGAAAATCTACCATTATGGAATGCGAAATCATTTTCCCCTGCGACTTATTTTCTATTTCTTTTCCGAAAGAATTGGATGAATGAGTTTAACTTTGGAATGGTTTAAACCCACGAGCGCAGCGAGTGGGTTTTAGACCATTTCCAAAGTTAAAAGAGTGCATACAATTCTTACCGATCCACGAAATATGCCTGTGCAGCATTTGTTTTATAAAATGGGCGCGAACAAATGTGAAAATCAGACTTTTTCCCAGTAATGGTTAAATTGGCTAAATTTACCGACCTATGGTTTCAAAAGTATCTACCCATGGCTGCAAAAGTACCGACCCATGGCTAATTTACCGACGCATGACAGGAGAAAATTTTGATTTTCACATTAAAAAAAAAAAAAAAATGTCAATGATTGTTTTTATATCAATTTTTTATTTTTTATTTAAATGATTTTTTAATATCATTTTTTGTGTAAATGATAGAACTTTATTTTTTTTTAATGTTATAACAAACATTTTTTTTTTTTTTTTTTTTTTTTTTTTTTTAAGTGACAAATTTTATTTTATTTTATTTTATTTTATTTTATTTTATTTTGATTTATTTTTTATTTCATTTTATGCATCAGTAAAAAAAACTTTTACACGCTAATTGACCAATCAGAATGCAGGGATTCTTCTTTTATAAACGCAAATGATCACCATTTCGCCAGAAGAGCTTCAATTTCCTGTAATAGGGATTGCGTAATGTGGCAATCAACACTCGTCTTGTTCTCCTACTCCTGTGAGTGTGATCATAATTTCCCCTCGAGCTGTTCAGCCCATTCCGCGAATGGAAACCGCCGTAGACCAAATACAAAATAGGGTCGAAGTAAATTCTACTCGTTTTATGACTCTCGCCTAACACATTTGGGTTATTACAGTCGGTATCCCGAGGAACTATTGTGATCCGCCCAACGACTATATTGATGCGCAAAGTAAAGATGCTGATTGCAATCACTTTTATGGGTGGAGAAATAAGCAGTCATGCCCGGAAGATTTCCGATTTCACGTTTGTCGTATTCTACTTCTAGTTTGCTTATCTGGTATGTCTTGTCCTCCTCTCTCTCCCCCTCCTCCTCCTCCTCCTCCTCCTCCTCCTCCTCCTCCTCCTCATCATATTCCTCTTTTATTTATAATCTTAAACTTCTCTCTATTCTTTCTCAATCCTAAAATTGTAACATTTGTTCAATTTGTATTTCTTTTACATTTCCACATCGAATTATATTGTTCTTATAATTGCATGATTTGGTTTTTTTCTTCTCCTTGTACACGTTGTTTAAAATTTTCTCCATTAAAATAATTATCAGTTGAATCGTTACAATCAACATCAGATTTATCTTTTTGTTGCTGTTGTTGTTGTTGTTCTTCTTCTTCTTCTTCTTCTTCTTCTTCTTCTTCTTTTTCTTCTTCTTCTTCGTCTTCTTCGTCTTCTTCTTCTTCTTCTTTGTCTTCATCCCGCCTCAATGGTACCCTGTGAAAACAGAACAACATAGAACGGTAAATATGTTTATAATGTATTTAACTGTTTCTCCTCAGCACTCTGATTTTCTCAAAATGAGGCTTACCGAATACAATCTTGAATAATTATATCCTGCTTTAATGGTTCATTGATCCCATAGTCAGAGACTCGATAATGCTAATTTCTCCACAAAACAGAAGCGATATTCCCTCTGTGGTATATTAGTTGCATACCATAGATCACAGGATTTAATGGGGAAGACCACCATGACAACTGAAATTTTAGAAAATATGAAAAAAAGGGGAAACACCGAATTACACAAAGCCACGGAAGGCTTATAAAGAGATCTAGTAACATTGTCAAAACCCTCAAGAATTACTTGGAACTCTAGCGGTTCACACATACCTCATTGTATTCGTATTACCAATAAAAGCATCGAACAGCTAATTTCCATTCCGTAATAAAGATATGTATGTTTGAAGTTTTTAGACTTTTATCTACTGGATACTTAGTTAAAAATGTGTATAAAGTCGGTGCAACGAGTAAGTGAAAACTGTGTATTTTCGCTAATAGCTTCGGGGGCACTGGGAGCACGTGCCCCCCCCCCCCCCCCCCCCCCACCAATACGTTCACCAAAAATCAATAAAGCAAACATTATAAATTCATTTGAAAAAACAAAGAAATACATATAATGTATCCACAATAATGTGCATGCCCCCCCCCCCCCCCCCGCCTCCAGTTCGCGCAGCTAGATAGTGGTTATAATTGCAATTGTTTAAAAAAATATGTTTTCAGGTTGTTGATCTTATTGAAAGAAGACAATATTTATCACATATGGTACGTAAACGTACTGCGTATGCAGTGCATTAAAGGGATAGTACAATTTTGGTCAAACATAGTTTTAGTAACTTAAACTTGCCAGTTATCATTAAAAACTATCAATTATAATTCAATGATGCTTGGATAGTAGTAAAACATATAAACGGTTCAGTTACAGGGCTGTTTTCATACAAAAAACAGCCAGGGTGCCTTCCAGACACCTCAAGTTACAACGATTTTTTTTTTTTTTAATGGGAATGTGATGTTTCGTAAAAAATAATAATTCAATAGAGAGATCATTGAAAACAATTTTTAAACCATGTTGGTAGTTTTTCAAAAAAAATTGAGATTTGTAGCTATTTTCTCAAATAATTGAATAAAAGTTGTTCCCCAACATTTATTCTGATCGGATATATTAAAGAGATCTAGTCACTTTGTTGACATGTGCAAAAAGTGGTAAATGGTTGATACAATGTATATTGTTGTTATCTGATATGTGCACAGGGTATTGTGTGAAAACTTAAAGTCAAATGGACGTTATATGGCCGAGTAATGAGCAAAAATGCAAAGTGATGTTCACAAACTCATTGCACTCACTTTGTACACGGTTTTCGCGATCCGTTGGATTATTTAACATCTGAACACTTCAATCGTAAATATCTCTTTACCCAAAGGGAAATTTGAAAAACCGAAACCTGTCCCATGATTTTATTGTTAATACGAATACAACAAGGTATGAGGGAACCGCTAGAAGAATTCCAATTGTATTTTGAGGATTTGGACAATGTTACTAAGCCCCTTTAATAGATATCTCACATGTTTAATCAATTTTGATCAAACGAAGATGACTCTGTCTTTAAATTGTGCGCTCTTTCAATTACATGCAGTGTTCCAATACCACCTCACAGAAACATTATTTCTCAAAGCGCCCTCTAAACCAAAACTAAACTCTATCTTTAACTATAACAATAATCTAATCATTAATTTTACTCTACTAAAAAGTATACGTGTGTGGCGCGAGCGCACACTCAACTCAAATAACAGTGCCAAAGAATCTTCATTTCCGGCCGAGATGTTATCTGGAGCACATCTTTATTTCGCTCTCCTTTCTATTCTCTCTACCTCAATACATCATGCCAGATTTATATCAATGTTGGAAGCCTGAATCGATAGAGCTATCAATCCAAAGAACGCTATTAAAGTATGTTTTTTATTCAGCCTGAATCGATAGAGCTATCAATCCAAAGAACGCTATTAAAGTATGTTTTTTATTCAGTACTTCGCAAAAGGTCTAAATAATTGTTATTTGTTCTGAAACCAATCTCTGAACATTGTAGCAGCTTCCTGCAGTAGCAACGAAGCCCAGAAATGTAGATTCTATTTCAAGCCATTGCGTATCTTTATTCTCCATTTAGTTCCTATGTTTCTAGGTTAATAGTGACATTCACTCAAATTTAAACAACTATGCATGTGCACATTTCCATAACAGTTTACAGTTACAACCGATCTATTCCCTTTGTGTTGATTAATTGTTTTGTTGCTCTATTTACGATCCCCCTTTACCATGCTAAACTGTCATCAAAATATTGACTTTTCTCGTTCATGTCAATACATTCAGTGTTCATTTCACTTTCTCGATACCTATACGACATTTATTCAAGCCAGACATTACTTACGTTGATGAAATTGTCTACCGACATTTAACCCAATTGCCAAACGCGTAACGCGTCAATCGTAAGGAAATACAAACGTCTGATCTTAAAGATACAAGACACTTTTCTGAAAACCACTCGAACGAAGAACTCCAAATAACAATTACTTGTTACTAGGTAAACAGCTGTTTCAGTGAAAACCACTGTAGAGGCAAATGAGGGGGTGTTTCGCAAAGATTCAACATTGAACTTAAAAGCTGGACTTAAAATTATGGTTTGCCATTTGTATCCTTGGAATAAAATTTTAAAAGCATAAATGCAAGTATTTTAAAATTTACATCAATTTTACATCAATAACATGAAATATATTTTATTAAAAGAACCTTTTTCAAAAAGTTTTCAAAGAAGCTTATGGCTTTTCATAATGTTTAAGTCCATTTTAGAGTAAAGTTCAACGTATGATCTTTGTGAAAGTCGATTCAGTCTTCAGAATTCAGAATTATATTAAAGGGACTTAGTAACATTGTCCAAATCCTCAAAATACAATTGGAATTCTAGCGGTTCCCTCATACCTTGTTGTATTCGTATTAACAATAAAATCATGGGACAGGTTTCGGTTTTTCAAATTTCCCTTTCGTTAAAAAGATATTTACGATTGAAGTGTTCAGATGTTAAATAATCCAACGGATCGCGAACACCGTGTACAAAGAGAGTGCAATGAGTTTGTGAATATCACTTTGCATTTTTGCTCATTACTCGGCCATATAACGTCCATTTGACTTGAAATTTTCACACAATACCCTGTGGACATATCAGATAACAACAATATACATTGTATCAACCATTCATCACTTTTTTGCACATGTTACTAGATCCCTTTAACATATTGCAAAAATGATAGAGGGTTAATACAAAGTGTATTTCCGTGATGTGGCATGGCCACTCTGTGATGTCTGACAGGCTCATGTGCAATGTCATATTATTGCCAATTAATGAGGAAATATGCAAAGTGCAATCTCCGAACACGTTGCCATTAGTTTGTACACAATTGAAATGATTCACATTTTGTATAAATCAAAACAAAGAGACATTTGAAGAAAAACAAAAGTTGCCCACTTATATTAGTAAAAGGAAACAACCTGCATGTGTCAACAGCTGTACACCGTGTCCCAGAAAAAACGAAACCGGGTTTCATGGCAGAAATTTTCTGTCATAATGAATAATTTAATTGATGATATATATATGCCTGGAAAGCTCTGTGTCTCTTCTTTCATTTGATGTGCAACTTATGGCACATACTTCAAGCATGACTGAATTAGAACAATGGAAAGTGGTGTTACCAATATTCAATTTGCACGCATAAATTTGAAGTTTGGGTGAGTTTTAAGAGTTGTAAACGTACTTATTTTTAAAAAGGACAAACACCACATAAAAGTTCATATTTTTATCTTTTACATGACACCTCATGCTAAAAAAATAAATGATTTATGCCAGAGAACGAGTACAATGAAAACATGCCTGATTTCTGCCCGAATGAGTGAAAGTTGAGTAAGAAGTCGCTCAGCTTTCCTGACTAGCAGCTGACAATGGACTTTGATGCATGAGTGAATTTACACAAACATGGGGATCAGGAAACAGGCTAGACCAGGAAACTTACTCATTTGGGCTGGAATCAAGCATGTTTTCATTGTATTCGTTCTCTGGCATATATAATTTATTTTTTGATCATGAGGTGTCATATAAAAGATAAAATTATGAATTTTCATGCGGTGTCTGTCCTTTTTCAAAAGAAGTACGTTTACCACTCTTAAAACTCTCCCCAAAACCTCACCCAAACTTGCAATTTCTGCGCGCAAATTGAATTTTGGTAACACCACTTTCTATCGTTCTAATTCAGTCATGCGTGAATTATGTGCCATAAGTTGTATATCAAATAAAAGAAGAGACACATAGCTTTTCAGACATATATATATCATCAAGGAAATTGTTCATTATAACATAAAATTTCTGCCATGAAACCCGGTTTCGTTTTTTCTGGGACACGGTGTATATACCATATGGAGAGCTTAATTCCAAAAGGCGCTAAATCCAATTGTTCAACTTTGGAGAAAAGCAGCTTTCTTTGTCCAACTTTGCACGCATGCCTAGGGGAATATGAACATTGAACGTCCATATTTTGATTTTGATTTTCCAATTTGTCTTAAAATGTGGACTTCTAGAAAGCTGCTTAGTTTATTAATGGACTGATGACGTTAACTCAATTTTCATGGAAGGTGGATTTAGCGCCTTTTGGAACATAATGAAGATATAGAGGCAGGTGAGTTTGTTCGATTCAGACGAAGCTACTAAATCCCTTTAATGTCCTTACGCCATGCAGCTCCATCATAAATGCTGGCTAAGCTTTAGTGCAAATGTGGATTTGTAAAGAGGAAATACAGGAAATGTGATACACAGCGTGTTCTCTTCTTACATCGTCATAGTGCCATTTTTAGCCCCCAATTGTTGTTGTTTTTGGCATCTGTTTCCATTCTGTTCTTAGCTTACACGTGCGTAATACTTTGTCTTGCAGCCCAAAATAACCGAGAAAAAACAATCGAGAATTGTTAATGAGAGAACTCGTCACAATCCATACAAGTTTGATATGTAGTTCAGTGCATTGAAGTTCAGATCTCTTGAATATGGTATAATGTGAGAAAGATTGATTTCATCATGTGTTAGAATTTTAAAACATAGGAAACGAAGACAATTTTTAACTTAGAATACAATACATTAAATAATTTCTGTTTCAAAAAGGAATAATCAATAACTGGCATGTGATTTTTTTTTCTTATCAACATCATAATGTATTGCATATTTCGAGCCTACATTCTAAACTTCCACAACTCAGTATTGTCTATAGGCGTTTTTGAATAAAATGGAGAAAAGGGGGCATGAATAAATGCATAACGTTCTCCTATCCCTTAAAGGGATCTGGTAACTTTGTTGACATGTGCAAAAAAGTGAATAATGTTTGGAATAATGTGTAGTTTTGTGATATGACATGTTCTCTGAGTAGTGTGTGAACATTTCACGTTAAATGGATGTTATGGCTGAGTAATGAGTGAAAATGCGAAGGGATATTTGCTAACTCATTGCACTGACTTTTTACACAGCTACGACTATCCAGTGCAGAGTTAAAAATCTGAACACTTCAATCGCAAATATCTTTCTAACAAAATGGATATTTGAAGAAAAAAAAAACCTGTTCCATGCTTATATTGATAATACGAATACAGCACGTCATGAGAGAACCACTAATTTAAAATGAAGTTTTGTGGATTGGGACAATGTTATAGATCCATTTAAAAGGTAGTGTGCCCCTCTTTACTGTCTCTATTGTATTAAGTAGTATAGCATGCCAATGCCAATGGGTATTGTTGTATAAGGAAAGCTATCTTGAGTAGATAGTGACATGTTGTACAGGACAGGTCCACAGTCCTCGGACACAACTAGTGACGGTCCCTGGACGGAAAAGTGACGGGCCTCAAACCGACTAGTGACGGTCATCAGACACCGCAGCGCTACGCTATTGCATGAATTATTATGACAATGGGTATTGTAGTATATGTAATTATATCTAGAGTAGATAGCAACATATTGTAAAGGACTGATTTCCATGTACTCGGATAAAATTAGTGATATTCCCTGGACAGAACAGGGACGGGCATATATTGGTGGTCGTCAGACAAACGCTACGCTATTGCATGGAATAGAAGCACGACAATGTGTATTGTAGTATAAGGAATGCTATCTAGCGTAAATGGTAACATATTGTATAGCAAGGTCCACAGTCCTCGGACACAACTAGTGACGGTTCCTGGACAGAATATCAGTTGTCCTCAAAAGGACTAGTGACGCTCGACAAACAAACACTCTGTTGTTGCAGTGAAGGAGTAATTAACATGACAATGGACCAGTGGCGGATCCAGGGTGGGTTAGGGGGTTTAAACCTCCCCCCCCCCCCCCCCCCTTGGGCTGCCAAGTGAAAATGTATCAGTGCAAAAAGTGAATAAGAGTGAAAAAAATCACTTACGGAGGTTCAAAATAGCAAAAAAAGATTCGCCGCTTCGCGGCTCATGGACGATGCTCCGCATCGTCATTGGGTCAAACCCCCCCCCCCCTTAGCAAAAAGCTAGATCGTCATTGGGTCAACCCCCCCCCCCCCTAGCAAAAAGCTAGATCCGCCCCTGAATGGATGTTGTAGTATATGGAATTATATCTTGAGTAGATGAAGACATGGTGTAAATAACAGGTGCTATGTCCTCGGACAAAACTAGTGACAGTCGCTGGACAGAATAATATCAGTTGTCCTCAAAGGGACTATTGACGGTCGTCAGACAAACGTACGCTACTGCATGAAGTATTATTGTATGACAATGGGTATTATAGTATATTGAATTTGTTCTTGAGTAGATTGTAACAATGTTGTAAAGGACTGCGCAGGTCCCATGTCCTCAGACATAACTAGTGACGGGTCTCAAACCGACAAGTGTCGGTCGACGGACAGCGCTACGCTATTTCATGAAATAGTAGTATGACAATGGGTATTGTAGTATATGGAATGCTTTATAGAGTAGATTGTAAAGGACTGATGTCCCATGTCCTCAGATACAACTAGTGACAGTCGCTGGACAGAATATCAGTCGTCCTCAAAAGGACTATCGACGGTCGTCAGATAGACGCTACGCTATTGCATGAAGTATGGTATTCATTTTTAGTATATGGCATGTTATATTCCACATGCTAAGAATCTTGCTATACGATTGGTCAAAAGTTAATCACGTGATGAAACATAGTTTCGCCCATCATTGATGGGAGAAGAAAACTTCGTTACACTGTGTAGATATCTTGGGCGAAAGTGCGTTGCACTCACTAGATAATTGGTAAAGTACTATCTACACTCCGCGGTTGCATTGAATTTAACGTGGAGTGTGTGGCCACTCAAATTCAGTACCGTTGCGATAACTCTATGCGCGCGAATTACAAATTTAATTGTATTCGTTGTGCATGCATACGGTATACGGAGAATACTAGTACACTGCACTGCACAGTGCACTGTATGTGTATCGTACATGCATTACATACATGCACCGTTTGCTGTTAATTGCTTGTTCTGTTGTTCTACTATGGCGGCCACAGACGTAAGATTTGAGCTCTTTAACGAAGCTGAAATGGACACTTTTTTGCTTGAGAGTGAAAGTAAAAATACAAAGCGACAACTTAAGTTCAGCCTGAAAGTGTTCCAAGATTATTGCGATGCTGGAAGCATACTTTTTAACGAATTGTCTGACGTGGACTTGAAGTTGAAAGCGCTAGACCAAGTGTTGGGGAGACTCTATTTTCGCGTTTGTTGACTTTTGAACTGTTTTTTTGGAGTTTACCTTTCGCGTTTTAGCTTTTGGAATTACCCTGTTACCGAAATTGGAATAACAAGTCATTGTTGGTAAGTAGATCAAACCTAGTAGAAACAGTACTTAGACTTAGAATTTAGTCTTAAGCCCGGCGCAGACAGAGCCGACTCGACCCGATCCGACTGGCTTTAATCAGGCTAGAGTTGGGCCTGGTCGGTCGGAGCAGATTTATTGTGTTGAATCGGCCCCAACTGGCATCCGACTGTCTCTCGACTGGCAAAATGTGTGTCGCGAGGCACTGAAAACTGAGCCGATCGGAATGACAACCAGTCGAGTCGGCTCTGTCTGCGCCGGGCATTCTGAGTACTTAGACTTAGAGAAGACTAGGGGTAGGCCTGCTTAGACTACTAGTACAGTAGTAGTACTACTAGACTAGATCTAAGTTCGATGTGAACCAGTCGAGTCGGCTCTGTCTGCGCCGGGCATTAGAGTACTTATAGTAGACTAGGGGTAGGCCTGCTTACACTACTACTACTAGTACAGTATTACAGTACTACTAGACTAGATCTAAGTTCGATGTGGAATATAAAGCAAATAATCACCTTTTGGTTTCAGGCGATGGCAAACTATCACTTCCTCGGCGATCTGAATGTATACGCTATCTTTCCTCAGCTTCGCTTCGGAAAGATAGCTACATCCAGCTCGCCTCGGAAGTGATAGATTGTCCCATCGCCTTCACCAACGGTAATTATTTGCTTATTATCTAGAGTAGATTGTAACATGTTGTAAAGGACTGAGGTCCGATGTTCTCGGACAAAACTAGTGACGGGTCTCAAACCGACAAGTGTCGGTCGTCGGACAAACGCTACGCTAAATTGCTTGAAGATGTACAATGACAGTGGGTATTGTAGTATATGGAATGCTTTATAGAGTAGATTGTAAAGGACTGATGTCCCATGTCCTGGACAGAATATCAGTCATCCTCAAAAAGACTATCGACGGTCGTCAGATAAACGCTACGCTATTGCATGAAGTATGGTATTTTCGTATATGGCATGCTATCTAGAGTAGGTTGTAACATGTTGGAGAGGACTGAGGTCCGATGTCCTCGGACAAAACTAGTGACGGATCTCAAACCGACAAGTGTCGGTCGTCAGACAAACTCTACGCTAAATTGCTTGAAGATGTAGAATGACAGTGGGTATTGTAGTATATGGAGTGGTATCCTGAGTAGATGGTAACATGCTGTAAAGGACTGAGATCCCCAGTCCTCGGACAAAACTAGTGCATCTCCTCAGACAGATTAACAGTTCTCTGTCATCAAACAGTGTGACGGCCTCAGTGTGACGGCCTCAGAGAATAGCGACGGGCCTCAGACAGTGGCGGAACGATGTTTGACTGGTTGGGGAGCAAGCATATATTGGCGGGGTCCACCTTATGTATGTATTTATTGTTTGAAAGCTGTAACCCTTATGTTTTATGTTATTATTTTTCAAACCATTGGGGGCACGTACCCCCCCCCCCCCCCCCCCCCATAGCTACACCAATGACCTCAGATGACGGGTCATATACAAACTTCTCACGAAGACTGGTGTCGTTCCT
>JBAMJV010001881.1:0-165069 GCA_037951105.1 Echinarachnius parma
ACCACTCAATCAATACGCGTACGTTACATGGTATTAAGTGCAATTTATCGCTCCTTTGTATTAAAGGGGACCACCAGGTATTATAAAAACAATGCTTAGTTGTTTTTGTACTATAATTGAATATCAATCATACTCTTATGGGGTCTGATATGTTTCTGTAATTTGAAAACAATGCTATTTCATTACTACGACCTAATACGGAACCACAGTTATTTAGTGCTTCGCGCGCACGACTTTTGTTTGCACGACCACTCAATCAATACGCGTACGTTACATGGTATTAAGTGCAATTTATCGCACAGCCCAGCAATAATTAGTATCGTGCGAGCTCGCACATGATGTACACACATGACCATGTACCGGTATGTAGGTACCTGCATGCATGCAATGCCATAATGGCCAGGCGCTATATTATAGCCACCGCACCACGCATAATGCAGGTAGGTTACTCTGCATGCATGCAATGTATAATACAGTGTGATAGCGCTACGTGTATACGCGATAGATGCTGTTTCTGAACGCCAAGTTGATATTTTATTCGCTGCACACAAAAGATTTTCGAGATTTTCTCTGCTTGCTGCGATATATCGCAGTTGCGATCGATAAGAGGATCGTTAAGTGATATCGTTATCGGAACTTCGCTGACAGAATGATTGACAGGCGATATTAAAAATGATTCCCTGGCTTGTTTTGTATGTTTATTTGGGATATTTCTTTGATGTAAGAGAGCTAAATCTTTGTCTGGTGGTACCCTTTAAACACAAATGTTGTTATACAATATCATGCAAATAGTTTTTATTCAAAGACAGCACGCAAAGTTTGTCTTTGACGTTTAATACGTACCGGATCAAACCAAACGGGTGAAGAGCTGTTTTTCTTGTCAATCCTTTTAAAGATTGATAACCTTTCGTCCATCAGAGCATCGAACAGAAGCTGGAAAAACTCCTGGATTGTACCAACATGAAGAAAATAAATGCAACATTGTTGAAGATGTATTCAATCAGATTGAGCAGCAAATGTGACCGGCTATAGCAAAATTCTGCACTTGTCGGTAATTCATGTTTTGAAGAAATTGGTATTTTACGTTCACATAATGTGTGTAAAAGACTTATGATTGTAAACATGAAACAATCATATCGCCTTTCTAATGGCATGAATATCTACATTTTGATTTTTTTTTCCGACAAGTGCAGGGTTTTGCTATAGCCGGTTTTGGTAACAGAAACATATGTGATCCCCAGGGATATGTCCTGTCCCCCGTTCTGTTCACATTGTATACATAGCGACTGCATGTTGTAGTATGTTACCAAGGAGGTTCAAACACAAGGAGATATTTCAAAGACCCTATTGTTCGAATATGATTCCGCCACCGAGTTATGCGTACATCCACAGATGCATTTAGGCTTTATGACAATGAAGCGCATTTCTGAATTCCTGCAATGTCAAGCAATGACAATGGATGTCTAAATTTAAGTTTTTCCCAGTTTTCGCTGATGACCCATAATCCCAGCTATAACGTGGTGTATACATTGCATATAAGGACTAGCAAAGTGAATAAAATGATTTTATCCATGCACAAATTATGAAATTTCTGCTATGACTGCAATCGGCCGCTTATAAGATTTAAGTTACAAGGAAGAACAACTTATTGTTTTTACGAATAACATAAACTTGACTTGAGGAATTTTGCGGAATTTGAGAAATCAGTTGTATTGTATTCGAAGATTATTGTCTTGTATCTCCAATATTTGACCATGTTTATGCATGGGAAGCTATAATAATCTTCATCCATACTATCCTAATACCTCATAAAAATTTCACTTTGAAAGACACAAAATTGTACTTTCTAGAGTAATATTTGTGTAAATCGATCACTTTCTTACCGCATCATAGTGATTTTGAGGCGGCATCACAGATCGTGATCAACAAAGCAGCGACAGTCCATATACTCTTTTTGTTCATGCATTGATACTAACAGGTGTTTGAATAAATTAACTGGCGATAGATCTACTCGTGTTTGAAACTCCTTGATGTTACAATACGCTGACGACACAATGATTGTTGGATTTTTTACTCAACAAGCAGACGAGTACTTTGGACAAGTAGATGTATTTATAAAGTGGTACTAGTGCCATAATTTGATACTCAATACATCCTAAACAAAATAAATGGTAATTGACTTTCGGCGTGCAGACACAAACCATGAGCCAGTGTTTATTCATGGCAAGGCGATTAAACAAATAGATAGTCGCAAATACCAGGGGGGAAAAAGGTTGTTGAAGAAAGCAAACAAAATAATTGTCTTCCTTTAGAAATTGGACAAAGGTCATGTTGACACAATTATTTTGGTATTAAGACAGTAGTAGTGAGCGTACTGGCGTTTAAAGGGGTAGTTTAGTTTTGGTAGAGATGGCGGTGCACATCACAATTTTTTTGTGAGGTAATGAAAAACTGAATGTCGAATTTGAGAGAACATGCAATTTTAATGGCAGAATAAACTTTATTTGGTCAAAATCGACCCAGAAACGGCTGAAATATCAATAAATATATCTGATCTTATAATTATTTGGGGCCCAAATAATTAGATGATTTTTAGAAAAAATGTGTTAAATGCTTGCACTTTTTCCAAAATTTTCAAAAGTGTTTTTTAAATAGTTGTTGATGATCTCGCTATTTAATCATTATATCAATAAAACATCACATGCATAATTTTGTATGAAAAATGGTTGAAATCAATGCCTTTTTAAAAAGCGCCCTCTTGTGTTTGAATGGCTTTTTTTAAATGATAACAGGCTTTTTAATAGTCGTTTGTAATTTTGTATACCTTTTGAGCATGGTGGAGTTATAACTATTAGTTTATAATGTTACTGTGCAGGTTTTAGCTACTTAAGTTCAGCCTTACCAAAACTAAACTACCCCTTTAATCCCATTTGTACGTATAACAATATGACAACGGTCAACGGATGAAAAGAATAATATTAACCGTCCATGCAAAGTAGCCACAAAGATTATTTGAGTAGATCTAGTCCCCATTGCAATGTTGTACGATAAACAGGTCACTGAAAAGGTATACACAATTCGCACTGACTTTATCTACCCATTCAGTATTATGGCTAGTATGCTCCATGTGGTGTTAAGATGGTGCACGTAATATTTGTGAGGATTTTAAATATACCTTATGATTATGGGGAATAATAGCGCGTGGAGGTGACGGGTCAAATTGTGACAGACATGAGCACGATATGAGACCCCTTTGAAAATCAGCTTCTGCTGAAGGGCCATCACAACCATTAGACATAATAAATAATAGAAAATATAACAACCTGTATTATTACCTTGCTTGGTCCACCTTCATCTGCCGCATACTCCCCTCCACCGAAGTTCACTTGCAGGGGTGTCAGCCACACTTCTGCTCCTTGCTTCCAACATCTTTAGAGGGTTCCATTTTCAAATAGGAAATAATACAAACAACTATAAATGGGATTTGGTAACTTTGTTGACATGTGCAAAAAGTGATGAATGGTTTATACAATGTATATTGTTGTTATCTAATAGGTCCACTTGGTATTGTGTGAACATTTTAAGTTATATGGACGTTATATGGCCGAGAAATGAGCGCAAATGCAAAGTGATATTCACTTACTCATTTCACTGACGTTGTACACGGTTACGACGATCCAGTGGATAGTTAAACATCTGAACACCCCAATCATAAATACCTTTTTAACGAAAGGGAAATTCGAAAAACCGAAACTTGTCCCATGCTGCTATTGTTAATACGAAAACAACAAGGTATGGGAGCACCACTATAGAGTTCTAAGTTAGTTTAAATGATTTGGACAATGTAACTAGATCCCTTTAAAAGAAGGCAAAGAAAATGGGATTCCAACGGGATTCGAACCCGAGACGTCCAGATTGCTAGACTGGTGCTCTACCGACTGAGCTATAGAAAACCCTAGATGGTGCTCGTCCCAGAAACCCCTTAATTCTCTTTGCCAGAATGGTCAGAAGCTATTATAAACCAGACATAAACCCGAAGGATAGAAATCAACTTGGGGATATATGCGAGGGATCACCGAAGCGATACAGCTTTTTGTAATAATTAATTCAAACATATAGGGAAACTGACCAGAAATATATTGTGATTAAAATCCCTTTAATGTTTATTTAATGTAAATACAAACTTAACATAATCCATGCGATGGCCGGGTCACAAGCAACACATTAATCAACATGAAACTTAATGTAATTTGTTTAAGGTAAATATGTTTTCGTAATTGTTTCCATACGATGATATCAGATATCTTGCTGTATCATGGGCTTGGACCAGCATACTTTTTCATCAGCGATTGTTTTTTTTTATTTAACTCTTTGAATGATGTTCCACTGTAATTGTGTAATGTTCTTCAATCCATGCAACAGGGCATGGAATCAGAAAGCAAATAAAGCCCCTTTTTATGGCAGTGTTGGGTCCAAGACCAGAGGGTCCGAGATCAAGATCAAGATCAAGATCAGACATTCCGAGATCAAGATCAAGACCAAGATCCACAGCTCATGATCGAGATCACAACCTCTGAGATCAAGATCAGAAATGTCCGAGATCAAGAACAAGATCGTGATTACTGATGCCAATCTCGAGACTGGTCTCGAGATCAAGATAGATCAGACAGTCCGAGATCAAGATCAAGACCAAGATCCGCAGCTCAAGATCGAGATCAGAATCTCTGATATCAAGATCAGAAATGTCCGAGATCAAGAACAAGATCGGGATTACTGATGCAGATCGCGAGACTGGTCTCGAGATAAAGATCGATCTCGAGATACCCAACACTGCTTTATGGAATAGTCTTCTTGCCTCTCCCCCTCTTCCTCCCACCCTCTACCCCCGCCCTTTCTATGATACATTTCTTTTATCGAGGTTCGCGCACAGTAATTGTGTAATGTCCTTATTGTTTCCAATCCATGCTCAGGATAGGGCAACAGGAGGCAAGAATACCCTAAGGGTAAATGTCCTCTGCCCCACCCCACCCCACCCCTTCCCCGCTGGGCCCCACCCCGTAGCTACGTACGTACCTGTCTACATTGTCCATTGCAGATGCGATGATGTTGTCGCGGTCGATGTTCGCGAAGACAAGGAAAGGCAACACTACTGGGAGGATTGGTAAGGAGATGAAGGGATTTGTCAATGCAAAGTAATTGTGCCAGACTCTGCTGAAGTTTTCCTGCTTCGCAGCCATCTGAAAACGTTCAACATGAATACAAAAATTGAATAGTACTTATATCAGTGATGACATTTTATGAAACAGTGAATACAAAAATGCGTATTATAGACAACAAATATTTCATTTCATTTTATCGAAAAGTTGAAAATAAAAGGGCTAATTAATATTTAATGAATTATTGCAAGTATTGTGAGAACATTCTATTTTTGTATATTTGTTTTTATGTTAAAACTTGTAGTTCCTTTTCTACTTTGTTTACATAAATATAAAACAAAATATTGATTAATGACACGTGATATAATTTACACCTTTGTTTTGTTATTGTTTGTTTTTTAGGGGATGTTCATTTTTGCTAACTCATACATATGTACACTTACTATAAAGTACCTTATTTGTTGGGGAGAAGTCTTTGATAGGTCAATGGCCCCTGCTTCTCCCTCCACACTTTGTATATTGGTCCATTGTACATTTTGTTTGTATTTACATTTTGTTATTTTTGTAATTTTGTGTATGTTTGTATCCATATTTGTGGAAATAAACGAAATGATAAAAACGAAAAAATGAAAACTATTTAACCAAATTTACATTTTTACATTTAACCTATTACTATTGAATTTCCTATAAAGTTTAGAAAAGGGCTAACCAGTTTCCCATAGTGAATGGTTTAATCTGGCATAATAAATGTATTATTCTAACTTGTAAAATTCTTAAAATTAAATAGGAACAATGTTGTATACCTTTCTCAAATTAGCATCTGAAGAAAGGAAGGCCCACTTAGTTCGGACGTCCAGAAGGAAGGGCGCGTCTAGCCACGTGGACACCTGTGAAAAAACATGGCAAATATACTATTAATTACCGAAGGGAAAAGTTAAGAACTTGTTACGTGGGCGCTTCAAGAATTGATTGTTTGATAATGTAGAGGAATACCGAGTGTAGCCATTGCAATAGCAGCAACGTTTCGAAACAAAACACATTTTGTTTGGTCAAAATCGGTTCCACTGTAATATCCACGATAAAGAGATTCGAATAAAACTCGCTGGAGTTGACTTTAAATCGCTCCATCACTAAATATTATGAAACTGTACCACTCATGAATTCTACAAGGCTGTATAAATATACCAAAGTCGCTTTTTAATTGATTCCGATAATCCTCCTTTTGAATAATTAAGTTTATAAACAAATCTCATTTACAATTTTGAAAGTAGAGGGCTGAACAGTCAGGTGTCTATATAGAACCATCTTGTGCTTACGACTGCTATAAGCATGTTTAAAACCATCTGATCTAGGTGTATTAGTGTTCAATGCGAACGTATACAGGTTTAACGATTTAAAAAAACGTTCCAAAATATTTTTTCTTCCCCTTGATAATTTGTCTGGAAAAAAAGAATTCTGCCCTAAAAAGGTCTTCGCATGTTATCATAATCAATATGTGGCGTTAATCGATTGTTTAAGTCTATTCTCTATTTTCTGTGTAGTCAATTAACCAGACTACATACAGAGTGACATGAGGTAGGGTAGGTAGACAGAACAAAACATTTACATCAAAGGAGTAATAATCATATCAGTTGCATGTATATAAGATATGTTAAGGGTACCACCACCCAAAAATAATATTCTTATTAAAGAAAGGTAACATCTTTAGTATTCCATTCCACCAACAAGTTCACAAAAATATGTTTCCAGAAAAAGAAAAAAAAATTGGAAAACGCATTACCATTCTAAAGAATGCGTTCATGCGGTCTGAATTGTGAAGACTAATGTGTGCAGAGCGAACGAATCGCCCGGGAATCTATTGTCTACAAGCGTACGCGTGAATAGCATTGGCGCACTCGCAAATGGTTGGTCCGTATGGAACCAGGAAATAGTAGTGGTTCCGTAAGTGGTGGAAATTAATTGCTTTGTTTATGAATTACACAACCTCTGCAAAATGTTGGGTATCTATTTGATATCACAAAACGGTACCAAAACATATAATAATGTGTTGTTCATTGCCTGGTGGTCCCCTTTAAACTTCATAAGTATACAACTCATGGAAAATATATTTATCTTTCTAGCATAAACAATTCACTTGGCATATAATTTGTCTTGAATACAATTCAAACGTTATAGTAACATGGCCAAAAGGAATCAATAAACAAAACAGTTATGCATGCACATCAAAATAATGATATCACGATATTAATCTAGAAACACTTATAGTATATTTCAATGAATGAATTCTTTTTAAACAAAATGTTTCAACAAAAGAAAGCAAATTATTAAATTATTAAATATAATATAGTCCGAAAGCCGGGGTCCTTGTTTTACAATAACATTCTCCAACTAAATTTGTTCAGATTATTGAGAGCGAGAATATAAGAATTGGGAAACAGAGAAAGGTAGATGTAAAGAGAAAGCATGCTCCCATACGGCAATGGACAAAAAAGGGAAGTCTATAGCACAAAGTTCAGTGTGTTTCAAGATCCAAATGTACAAATGCGATCATACAATGTACAATTATAACAACTAATACAACATATTAACTATTAATAAACAACTCCTAAATAATACTTCCTTAGTATACAACAGCAACACACAATATAAATGTCGAAAATTGGAATAATACAATGTAAGGTTCAAGCAATGAAAGGGATATATATTATATTTCAATTAGACACACTGTACTGTCGATTTTATTAACTCACATTATCATTTCAAAACGAAAAAAGGAAAGGAAAAATTAATATCTATTGATTGTTTACTAACAGGACCCCACGGCGGGGGATATAGGGCATGAAACATAAAATAACTATGATTAAATACATAAATAACATAGAATACATATTATTAAATAAGTACATAACTAAGTACATATTATAATTTGTGTTGGTGTAAAATATCAAAGGATACAAAGAGCTTAAACATGCAAGATTACCATGTAATAAGGGGGATTTGTTAAATCAGTTATTTTTATAACGGGGTTCCACTATTACGTAAAATACAAGTAAAGACAACATACCGGTGAGATGACCTGCAACCTTGGGTCACTACTGCCACTTTGTTCTTTAATGTTGTCAATGTAAAACAGGTTGCGAGGAACAAGGCATCCGGCATCTTCATTGACCTACATAGAGTGAAGACACGAACTGTTAGGGGACATTCCATATTTCAAGTGTTAGATTTATCAGTTTGTTTAAAGAATTGATTGAAATGATAAGGGCAGTTTCGGGTTTATAATCATGATACCGTTCGCCATTTACATTACATTAAGATGTTGAGATTGTTCGTCGGAGAGGTATATAGTTTTCACCAGTACATTCCTACTAAGGCGGTCGAAATAATTGAATTATATACCACTTACAAACTAAATCAATTTTGTTTACGAAATGCAATTTTCTTTTAAGCACAAATCACATGGAGTGGTATGGGCAAAAATGTTTTCGGGCGAGACCGAGACCACTGGTTGAGTCGTGTAAGGGAGGTGTTATAAGATGGGGGGGGGGGGGGGGGGGGTTATCGCCAAATTAATATTTGCCCAAGACCAATAAAAAGTGGACCTTTCTGAATTGGAGGGGGTGCGTTTGACTATACTATTACTTAAATTTGAAACAACATTTTGTCCCGATAACTAGACGGATTAAATTGATAGTGAAAAGGAACTTTAGAAAAGAACATTGAAATATCTCCTTTGGCATAAGACAACCATCAATGGGCTAGTGAAATTTCACAGGTGTCAAACAGGTTATCAGGTTACTGGTACATTAATTTGTGTCTCTTTATAGCCCGGACTATTCATGTAGTTATACTACTAATGAGACTTCGGGCAAAGGTATTCAGTTCGACCAAGCTACGCTACTAGGCAAATGCTGGGTGTTATATAATTATTTTCATGTAGCGTTTATCACTCATATTTGTCTAAATAATAGAGCCAGCACTATAACTATTCGTCGTATACCGATTTCCTCATTTGCATAATGTTCCACATTGTTTTCACTTTTTTTGCTTTGTATTTGTTGTTTTTTGTTGCTGTTTCTTTAATTGAAGACGTTGTTTATGCTTAATCAAATGTACGTATAAATAGGTGATCTCAATTACTATAAAGTACAACCCGTAAATTACATTACACTATCAAGGAACTGAAGCGCTTTGAGAATTGTGTCGATTGCTTTCATCTCCGAGTTCTCCCTGCTTTGTCTCAGCGTCTGCAAGCATCCATGGAAAACACTCACGGCTCGATGAAGAAGACGAACATCGCTCTGCAACCAGTTTCCTGAGAAAATACAATTTCATAGATACACGTATTATGTTTTAAAGGATTTGTAAGCACCTTCTTCTCGCACATGATCATGCATTCGTGCAGCATTGAGGAACAGAAGACGGTAACCATACCCGTTTTACTCTTGCCGAATCCCCATGTATTCACCTGGATAAAGAGTAGCAACTAGTGAATTACATGTCTTGCTAGAGGGTGATCAAACAATTGGCATGCACTTGATTCAAACTCGGATCCCACTGACTAGAAAGCGCCCACCCTACAACACCATGTCCACGAAAATACCAACAAAAACAAATTAAAGCTTCCACCAGCCTTAACAAGTATGAGAGGCTAGCTTGCGTCCACTCTCGTGGATTTTGTGTATCATGTTGTCAAAATCATCATCATGCTTTGAAAGGATTCGCGAGCAAAAGGTAAATAAATGATGAAAAAAAAAAACACAATGCTAGTTAAACTAATGTATTGTATAATTATATTTGAGTAGAAAGCTTTAAAAAAGGGTTGAATAAGAAGGGGAATAACGTACGCAAGAAAGTGGTCTCTCCAACTTTGTTGAAAGTTTCAGCCAAGTTGACGATGATCTTTCTACTCCATGGCCGGTCTGGTCGGCTGAACGCTGGACACAGGAGTAGAACCAGCAGATTCCGCTGCCGAATAACGTTGTCTGGATCCAGCATGGCGCTGTGCTTCTCGTACAAGTCACCCAGGACTTTGGCAACCTTTAATGAGAGAGAGAAAGAGAAAAGAAACAATAATCCTATTCACAATCCAAATCATTCATATTCAATGGCATATCAACAAACATTTTAACAAAACAACTCTTTAACAAAATATGAGGGAGAATTCCCCCCCCCCCCCCTCCCACACACACAAAAAAAAAGTATTGTGTCCCAAACAATTCGGTTAGTCCCAACCTCAATCAATCCGACAAGTAGAAGAAGTAGTAGTAGTAGTAGTAGTAGTAGTAGTAGTAGTAGTAGTAGTAGCAGTACTTAGTAGTAATATTAGTAGTAGTAATAGTAGTAGTAGTAGTAGTAGTAGTAGTAGTAGTAGTAGTAGTAGTAGTAGTAGTAGTAGTAGAAGTAGTAGTAGTAATAGTAGTAGCAGTAGTAGTTGTAGTAGTAGTGTATAGTAGTATAAGTAGTAGTAGTAGTTGTTGTTGGTGTTGTTGTGTGTTGTTATAATCATGTTTCACTGCATACCACGTGCTGAAGGTCTTCATTCTGTTCCAGTGGTGCAAAAGCTTTCTTTACTTTGTTGTAATTGATTCCAGCGGGAAGATCACTGTGAGAGAGAGATCGAGAGACGGACTGAAATATACATCATTCAACAAATATGACAGATCTTGATGTTTCATAATATGTAGTGTGTGATATTCTATTTTCTAGAGTTATAATTGTAACAATATAAAAATCGATTAATAGCATACAGTTAACTCACGTCTGGTTGTGATGTATAGGGTAACTTGATGATAATTCCTCGTGATCGTTGGGAATAAAGAATATGCGGTCGATCATTTTGCATTTCGAAATCTATGATAAGCTAACCTTTACAGCGAATTAAGACCTAAGAAAACTACTAAATTTGTATTTCAGTTTAAAAGGTTAGTTCAGTTTTGGTATAGAGGGCGCTTTGACTTTTTTGTGAGATAATATACAAAAACTAAGTGTAAAATTTAAAAAGAGCACATTATTTTACAGACAAAATCAAATTTTTAAATAAAAATTGGTTCAGAATTGGTTCGGAATAAATGTTGGAGACTAACTTTTTTTTAATTATTTAAGAACATAATGTTAAAAATCCACACATTTTTTAAAATATAGTAATATACAAACATTGTTTTAAAATTGCGTTGGTTGATCTCTCCATTGAATGATTATTTCAACCAAACATCACATTCACGTTTTTAAAAATAAAAACATGTATGAAACTTGATATGATTGTAGAGTGTCCTTTTGTGTTAACGGCTGCTTTTTGAATGAAAACAGCCATGAAGCGTAACATTGTACATGTGTTACTACCATTTAAGCATCATGAATTATAACAGTTAGTTTGTTATGTTTGACGAAAACTGAACTATCCCTATTAATAACAACGTGCTAGCCCCAATACATCATAATGGATCTACGCCGCTATAAACAAATACAAAAAGTAATATCCCACCTTTCCATCCGTCTTTGTGTGTCTATGAATGCTTCATTCAATCTCCATGGGTCAAAGGCCATCACAAGCTCTGACGTCATGTCAGGGGGGAGTCCCTCTGACGTACCATGACTGGTCATGTGATCTTGAACTCGTTGTAGTACGTGAAGCATGCCTTGAGTCGTGACTTTTGAAGGGATGGCGGCCATTATAGTTGGGTTGGTTAGTTGTCTGGTTTACAGGCGCGTTCAATCAATTTAGATTATGTACGCCTAGGACCGCCCTTTCTCGTCACCATCCGAGAGACACAGCCTTGGTCCGAACCCGGGTCGCCAAAGAATAGAGCTCTGACCACTCTACCAGATCACCTCTTCACCTAGAAAGTCATAGTGGTTTAAAATACTCATACTAAAGATACAAGAACATAAAATAAACAGCGTATGAATAGATGAGATGACAATAATGAATAGTGAATAATAATAGTATAGACATTTAAGAGGGTGGAAATCGGAGTTTGATGACTTAAACAAAATGATCACTAATGAATAATTAACAAAACAGCAAATAAGATAAAATAGGTATAGATAAAGAGAAATTCAGTGGCGTAAACAGGCCCGTAGCCAGGATTTTTCGAGGGGGTGGGGAGGGGGGGGGGGGGTGCGTAATTTACAAAAACGGGACCGATACCGAACGTGGCCGAGACGGTTGAGTCGTGTTAGCGGGGGTGGGGTGGTTGTCAACAAGACCAATCGTTGCACGAGTCCACTGGTTTAGATGGCCGAGACTGATAAAAAGTGGACCTTTGTGATTGACTATGTGTTTTGTTTTGTTTTTGTTTTTTGGGGGCGGGGGGGGGGGGGGGGGTGCGTACGCACCCAACGCACCACCCCCCCCCCCCCCCCCCCCCGGCAATACGGGCCTGATAGATTTTTCGAGTGGCACCAGGTCGATTTGCATGCTGTGAAAGGCACCCGGAAGAATGACTTTTTAAGTATTAAAATGATAGGGTTTAGATGATATTCCCCCTTTTAACCTGACAGATTCAATTCATACAATTTAGCCTATTTTGCCATAACCATGACATTGGTAGGTTACATACTATACCATACGGGGCATGGGGACATTGTGCCCCCAGCCCCTCCACACAAGTAGTCAAATGACGGCAATTTACCTTATGGCATCATTTTCTGCAAATCATTCTCAACAACAATACTTCTGTCCATGGCCCATATATTGTATAATGCCTATTCTATCAAACATTTAAACATTTAAATACTTACAATCTATTCAACATCAAACTATGACCTAGCATTATGTTATATTGTTAACTACTATGCATGTACGTGAAAATTACCAAAACGATTATTGGATGAATACATATGAACAAAGCTATGTAAATAATATGCACTAAAATTGATAACGGTACAAATAAGACTGAGAGATATGCCTACCTGTCCCAAATGACTGGTCCCGCAATGAATGATACAGATGTAACAGGCATCGGTGGAATGGAGGCTAAATGTCTACAGTATATATAATGAGTGTTCAAATTATACATTCACGCCGTCGAAGCGCAACGCCAAGTTCAACGTATTTGCAATATCGACCTTTATACTGTCAGACAATAATGGTAGACCCAGGTTGCTTGCAAACACGTGCAAAAGACATATTATCCATCACTGACACCGTGGCGAAAACTATCAACAGTAACAAGCCCGTCTAAGTCGTTCGCACCTTGAAGTAGAGAGATAATAATGTGCGTGAAGCGCACATCACGAGCGCGAAGTCCCTTGCGGCCGGGGTCCAGGGTCACCTTAAGGACCCTGGAAGCTCAGGGGGGTTAATACTTCATTGAATTTGTCTTTCTTTCCATAAATGTCTCCGAGTGAATGATTATTGTGTATAAGTCGAAGTAAACTTTATTTACAAAATACAATGAGGTAAATGCTTTTCGTGGCAAGAATACACGTTTAGCAGGCAATATGAGAGCTGATTCATAAAGAGACATCGTCTGCGAATGATAACTTGCTCACTTTGTGACGTCATCAAAACATCGGCGTTTTTAGTGCAAAGAGCGCTTGTTTTCGATTCTTGCGAAGGGGTTTTATTCTGTTGTTGTACAAGGATATCGCGTTGGTATGGGACGGTATTTATCTTAATCTGTTAGCCTTTAGCTCTCTAGTGATGCATTATTCTCCTATTTTGTGATTTTCAATTAATTTTTACCTTAATGGTCTAGTAATATAATTTGTCAAACTAAAATTAGATGGATGTTATGACGGCGCGCAGTTAAAATTAAGGAATGCCACCGACAGGCAATTCATACTTACGTCTAGCACTGGCTCAGCACTGGATAAATCCACTGCTAGACGCAGATATGAATGGAATGTCTAGCTAGCATCAGTCTGTGCTCAGCCTGGCATAACTTTGATCCACTGTTGATCCACTGTTGATGCTAGACACCTCGTCTAGCACAAGGTTGCGCATGCGCATTACGGTATTGCGCGTTCAGAATTTGCAAGTCATCGTTACGTCACAATAGAAGTGTACTAGTGCGCATGCCCAGTCATGTCCTAGACAGCTTTTCGATCCACTGTTGTATTTATACTTGCGCGTCAGTTATCCACTGTTGATGCCGAGTATGAATGGTCGGCTTTTTCGTCTAGCACTGGCTCGGCAGTGGATTTATCCAGTGCCGAGCCAGTGCTAGACGTAAGTATAAATTGCCTGTAACATTTCGCGATTTTTATATCAAGTCCAAATTGAAGGACATTACAATCCGGGCAAAAAGTTATATACCCTTCAAGACTCTTTAGTTTAAGCACATGGTCAATAAAAAAAAGGGAATATTTTGCTCTTCGGAGTAAAGCCATTTATTTTCTTAGAGATTGCAGGCTAAAGTAACGCTTCCGGGCAAAATTGTGGAATAATTCCCATCCACTGTTGTACAAAAATATAATTTTGTTTTCAATCGTGCCAAAATAGATGGTCATCTTCAAAGAGCCATAGATGTATTGTTATTGTCCGATTATGCTGCCCTCTAACATTCAGACATTATTCCTTCAGCTGTATGAAAATAACAGTTTGGTAATTTTGGTAATATTTCAATTCAAGGTATTTTATTCAACTATTTGTAGCCAAAGGCTAAATTACAAGTGAATTTACAAGGTAAAAACATCAAAATTACATACAGTGAAAGAAAATATACATATTATATCAATACAATTCAAAATATAAATAAGAATGCAAGTGGTTGGCATGTAAAAGTGGCAGAATGTAAATATTGCCTATCAAAATATGAGGAATAACAACACCATTATCAATATGATATCAATCTAGTGTAAATTAACTATCAAATACGTAGTATCAACATTAAAGGCTTTTGCATAAAGTAGCATAACTTATTTAGTTAATGGGTAATCTTTACTTCAATAAAACTAATTGTAAGAGGGTTTAAAGCGTTATCAAGTTTCTATTAAAACTACAAATAATAATATACATGTACGAACACTGCAAACAAAGATTAAATAACTAAACAAGTGGGAATTATAAGTAAATCAATAATAATTCACAATAAAGTAAATAGCTGCCTATCGACTATAAATGATAGCATTAAGTTACAGGTTATAAATAAAGCTATATTGGGTTGTATTGAATGACTCAAATGTAAGTGTTTCAATAAAATAAAATAGTATTTAAAATGTCCAGGGTTTATATTACATGTTTATATTCTAAATACAAACTTAGTGAATTCATATTTATACAATCAAACAATATATTACAAGTTATAATATTAATGAAACTGTCTAAGTAAAGATGAATAAAAATAGCCATTTTAGAATGTATGCCTGATTAAAAAATTTGAAAGCTCTTATATAACTATCAAGAAGTAACTTGAATACAATTTATATAATACATTGTGAGAATTGTTCATGGCACTAACTGGCAAGTCCATCTGAAGAGATTGCACAAAATGAGATTCATAAATATAATTATAAGGTTTTTAAAAAGTTTATAATAGTAAAAGTTCCAGTATCAATTTTGGTTTAAGAGTCTCACTAGGAATGGCAGAGCGCTCTTCCGATAGCGCTCTGTTCTACATTTCACAGTCCTGTATTGATCACTAAAACGCAGTGCACGGAGTTCAGACTGCTTTGGTGGCAACCATTGGGGAAAGTTTTTCTCGATTGATTTTGCAAACTTAACACACAATTGGACACGTCTTTCCGCCAAAGTGGTGAGTTTTGTGGTTAAGAGTGCGTTCTCGTAGGTTTGGTACTCTGGGCCGAGTATGATACGTAGCGCCCTTTTTTGTATACTTTCTATCTGTTCTGATTCCGCTAAGGTAAGGGAGGAGTGCCAAACCGGTGCACAGTATTCAGTGATGGGCCTAATGTAACATTGGAACACGGTCAGTAAGTCGTCTGCTAGAAGGCCGAACTTTTTAAGAGTTCTTAGCATGTACAACTTTCTACTTGACCTTGAGACAAGGTCGCATACATGATTGTTCCATTTGAGGTCATTCTGGATTGTAACGCCTAGTAATTTTACATGGTCGCACTCTGGGATCGGTTGATTAGCAATTATAACAGGTTCGGGGTCTGCGGGTTGTCTGCTAAATGATATTTTGAGGAATTGGCATTTAGCTGGATTTAACTTCATACGCGTGGATTCACACCACGCTTCTAACTCACGGACAGTTTGCGATATGTTACTCCCTGTGGTTGGCTTTCGGCTTTCAGCTATAGTCAGGTCATCAACATATTTCCACCTGGGTAAGGTTGATTCGTCTAGTGCATCGTTTACTACTGCGAGGAAAAGGATTGGTCCCAGGCGTGTACCCTGTGGAACACCTGCATTTGTCACGACTGGTTCTGAAAGTTTGCCTCGGTATCGGACTTGCTGTGTTCGCTCTGATAGGAAGCTGGACACCCATGGTACCAGTTCTGGTCTGGCACCCAATGCGTAGATCTTCTGAATGGCAATGTTGTGGTCCACCAAGTCAAATGCCTTGGAAAAATCTGTCATCACCACCGTTGATGTATATCCTGTTTTGTCAGCATGTGAATACAAGTATTCCAGTAGATCTACCAGGTAATGAGAGGTTGACATACCCGGCCGATTTCCATACTGATGATGATCAATGTTTCCACTTATGTCAGCGAGCAGCATCTTGCAAACAAAGAGTTCAGCAAGTTTTGCGAAATGACTGGTAAGTGCAATTGGTCTCAGTTTGTCTAATATAAACTGCATTCTTTCAACTTGCAGAGCATTCATTCTCTTAAGGCCAGTTTGATGGTTATGTCGCCTGCAGTGGTTCTCGATATTGCGAGAACGAAAAAGGGACGGACGTACGTACAATACTTACAACTCGAAAACATAATGCCTCTATGTAATTGATATTATACAGTGCGGGTCAAAATAAACGAAACCGGACTTAAATTAATAGCTTTTAAATCCACAACATGTATTTGGTGATATTGGTATCATGTTAATGCTTTAGAAATTGCGTTTAAAATGGTATATCACACACTCTAATCACTTCCCCTTACACCGAATGCGAACTAATTAGCAAAAGTCATGCAAAAACTACCCGTGTCCAAGTTTGCAGTGTTCTTGTTTTGTGAATGGTTGCATGTCCTGTTCAGGGCCCCCTCTCTCCAAACAGTGGGGATGATGATGAGAGGAGCATGGGGGATCCCCTTCCACCCAGGGCTGCTTCCACCTTGATATACATGAAAAACACTGCAACCAGCTGGTATCTTGTTTTGATTCACCAAAAGATATCTTGAAATGTTCTTTTGAGAAGAAGAAAAAACGATAAACAGACGCACATCATGATGGAACAAGACAACAGCAGACTTGGACACAGGTAGTTTGTGCATGACTTTTGATAATAAGGTCGAGATCGGTGAAGCGTAAAGCGATCAAATTGTTTGATATATCGTTTTAAAGGCAATTCCCCAAGCTTTAACATGATACCAATATCAGCAAATGTTGGAATTGTGGAGTTATGGGCTGTCGAAGTCCGGTTTCGTTTATTATGACTCACACTGTATATCATATATTTCATAAATATACTTATATCATTACTTGTAATTATACCTAAAATTCGAGATCACATCTTGCATTCTTGTTTGCTTATGAACTTAATAATTTATTTGCATATTTCAGGTCGTAAAATATCAAACAGTGTATAATTTAATACATCACAAAACGGTAACAAAACAAACATAGCTAATGTTACAGTATATCGATCAACATTTATTTATCAGTCAGTGCATTTAGTGGTCATCCTATAAGTTGAATTTCTTTTTAATATACAACAAGTTTCAAAATCGTGTGTTTTTTAAAAAGTTAAATAGCATGTGATAAAACTAACTAATCACCACCAGAAGAGCATATATACTTCCAAGATAATGCAGGATGAGTAGGTGACCAATCCTATCATTTTAAACATGTGTTGCTTTTTATCGATGTTGAAATTCCAAGAGGTACTGATTTAAATTTAAATAACTGGTGTCAAAAATATTTAGTCACGAATATAAATATACACTTGGTCTTAATTAGATTCTACTGAATGCATGTCGTATATCTATTCGAATACTTATTGATAAATGCCTATGTTTGAATGTTAAAGAGAACTATTAACATTGTCAAATCCACAACACTTACTTAGAACTCTAGTGGTTATCGCATATTGCATTTCGGTTTCGGGTTTCCGAATTTCCTTTGAGCTAAAAAGATATTTCCGATTGACGTGTTAAGGTTTGTAGTTATCCACTGGATAATAACAAGTGTGCACACATTTAGTGCATCTTATGAAACAATACTCCTTTGCATTGTCGATCATTACATTTTCAGACATTACTCAGTGGACATATCAATTTCATCAACCCTTCTTTCGTTCAACATGCCAACAAAGTTACTATAGATCCCCTTTACCTTGAATTTATTTTAATTATACAAATCATATTCAATGGTGAAAAACACTGTCCTGTATAATATAAACAACCTTCCTGACGTTACAGCAATGCAATTCAAACTAAATAATTTGTATATACATCTGTATTTCAATTTCGTTCATTTAACGACATTGAAATACAGATGTATAGACAAATTGTTTATAATAATTTTGTATCATTAAACTTCATTACATTTAAATAATTTTGTTTTATTATTTACATGGAAAGTTTCATAAAATATGACTTGTAATGTTTGTAATGAGAATGAATCCCCAATGCATGATTTGTTATATTGCCCTGCAGTTAGACATTTTTGGAAACAAATACAAATGTTGATATATAAATGCACTTGTAATCATGTGACAAGAAAAGTTGTTACAAGTAGGACATCAGATTGAACACAACGATTATGTTTTG
The DNA here is from genome assembly GCA_037951105.1 of Echinarachnius parma. Classification (NCBI taxonomy): domain Eukaryota; kingdom Metazoa; phylum Echinodermata; class Echinoidea; order Clypeasteroida; family Echinarachniidae; genus Echinarachnius; species Echinarachnius parma. Next base: position 19,002 of record JBAMJV010001881.1, read on the forward strand.
ATGTATATGATAATTAATTTTGAACAATATGTGATTTACAAGATATGTTGAAGCATTTTAAGAATAACATTATGGAAAGAGTCTATAAATGAGTTTACATTATATTACGTATTTATAGTCAAGAAAACAAACGCAAACTTTTGACACAGAAATAAGACGATTTGAACCACATGTATAATTTATGAATTTGTTTGCTATTTTGTACCCTGAGTTTTGTATGAAATAAAGTTCTTCGGGTGAGGCTAAACCAAAAAAATTAAGCTTTATTAAAATGCCTTTTGGCGACAACACTGCCTTTCTGCTGTGTGATAGTCATGTGTGAGGCATCGGTCAGTTCTCGAGTGATGACGACAGCGTCCGGGTTAAGCACTGACCTGTGTATGAAAAATAAGGAGAGGAAGAACATAATTATATAACATGATAAAACATGAAGTCCCAATAATGATTTTACTTTACAGAAGCAATAATTTCGATTAGAGGTATAAACGTTTCGAATGTGTACAAGTCAACAAGCCAACACCAGAAGCACGTCTCAGAAATTATTTCTTTCAAGTTAGATATTTTCAGAAACTGAGTCACCAAGCGAGTTTTAATCACACTGGTTATAATAAACCTGCATGCTTGTAAATGTTGACCTCTTACAAGGTTGTCATAATTGTGGGGAACACGGGGGGAACACAAATGATAATAATAATAATAATTTCAATTTGGAGGGGAGGGGGGGGGGGGGCTCGTATATGCCCATTGGTGAGGAGCTACTTACTTATTGACGAGTTTGTTTCCGTCCCACTCAGTTTTGCGTGTGCCCTCCTTGCCCGATATAGCGTCGGTAAATTTGAAATCCTGCCCGATGGTGAACTTGATGGTCTCGGTCTTCAAGCTCGTCTTGTTGGTCACCACAAACTCGTCTCCGTTCTGCGTGATCTCTTGCTGAGGCGACATCGACGTGGCCGCCTTCCGCTTGATCGCGCCGACACCGAGCTCCTTCAGGAAGTCGTCGAAGCCCTCGTTCTTGGAGTGTTTCCACGTCCCAGAGAAGTTCACCGTAGCCATGATAGTCGTCTTCTTGTGTATCCAGTTGTCCTTGTTGAACTCAAATCTGTATAATGTTTAGAGGGAATGTGCGGGTTTGGTTTAGAAGGTGCTCCGATAAATAATTATGTGAAATTAAGGTAAGTGTTAATAGCTTTATATTTGTGAATAGAAATGTATATGTTTAACATCATCGAATTACAACTGTGAGTTTTTAATTATAACTTACAAGTTTCAGATACTAAAATTCTGCTTGACCGAAACTGTATTATCCCTTTAAATCGATCGGCTCTACAAGTGATATATAATTAGGATATATATTGATTAGCAAAGTAACGTACGACTTGAATTCGGTCATAATGCCTATAGGAAAATGCACTACGTGCTGCACGATTATTTTGCCTACGGCTTTTTTTTTACACTGTACAGAATATTTTGATAAAATGACTATATAAAATCTCCCGGGAAATTTTCTTCAACAGATTGCTATAATTATTCCTAGTAAAAATTATTTTTTGGTAAACGAAAAATTGATTAAAAAACACATTACTACTTAATGTGTTTATCCAGTGAATTCACGTATGATAATTTATTCAAATGAAAACAAAACTCAAGACATTTCACCTCATTTGCATGGATATTTTGATTTGTCATCGCTGCTAGCGTTAAAGTAGGAGGTGTGGCCTATCCATTGTTAAAACGTTGTAATTTTTATTTGTATTTTTATTTTTAAATTGGCTTCTAATTTTCAAATTGTACTTCTGTGACTAAAACCTAAAAGGCTAAAACAACCCAGCATTTTTTTTTCTCAAACGATCTGAAAATGTTAACTTGAGTGATGGATGAACATACAAACATACAGGGATGCCAATAACGTGCTCCTACGTACTTGACCAGGCATTGCACGATTCTGCCAAAAAGAAGAGGAAACCACAAGAGTTTCGAATTTCTTTATGATTCATGGAGGCGTGTGAAAAAGGCGGTCCCACAAGTCAAGGGTTACGTTGCAGAAAGAGATACACTGTTGAATTAATTGTAATTAATAATCGATTGCAAGTCAAACAATTTGCGCGTTAAATCAGTTTGTGCGCTTTACGAACACATGATTTGACATACTCTTATTACTGCTTACAATCTGCAAAGGGGTCCATGTGTTATACTTCGTAAGGATAAAGGATGTGGATCAAACGATGAATAAAATTAACAATTAATTATGGTAAGCAAATGATGCCATATGACAAAATATCATGCACTACACATACCTTCGGCTCAGCCCTGTAGTCAGGTAAAGTGACCGACTCAACGTCTCTTGATATGAAGTGATCTAGTAGTGTTGCACTATGTACTAACGCATGCACTGCAGTTCAGTCCTCGAAGCCAACAAAGATCAGGGGGAACGCATGTATTCTGAAAATGATTTTAAGCTACCGGTAATTATTTATTTAATTTACGTCATTAAAGCATTTTAGCCAAATCAGGATCCTGAAACTGTACTAAATGCCCACTAAAAGAATACCGATTTGGTCAAAGAATGTTTAAGTTACGTAATATATAAACATTAAATTTTAGCTTGAAATCGTGTTCAGAATACACCCCGTTCGACCTGAAAACATCGAATATATTAATTTCCGAAAAACGAAGACTAGATGGTGCTGCCTAGCTGTACTACCTCGATGGCGATGCTATCCGATGGAGGACTTAACCAAGAAATGAGCCAAATGTACCGTCGAGTAGACTTGATATCACAATGTATAATATCATCGATATAAATACACGTGCAGTCGAGTCTACTTTTTATCACAGTGTATACATAATCATTGATATTTATAAATTGCAGTCTGTACCAGCCCCCTTATATATATATTATATACAATGCAATATTTACATCGATGATGCAATGTAAACATAGCTGGGTGTGCTGGAACCAGGGTGTTCGTGCGCTGTATTTACTCGGTCTTTTTCAGCAAACATTATATTCCCTCAAATCACAATTGAACGATAGTCGACCTTACCAATTATATATATGCTTTCATCGGTCTACGCGGTTAATATAGTAACCCAGTTCATTCCATTCATTATAATTCATTGATGGCAATAATGATTATAATGGAGTCAGTAGACCAGGACATGCGACGAAAATAGATTGTACGTAATAATTATAATATCAATAATATATGTCATGTAAATATGGGAAATATCCGTATCAGTTACGTGCATTATTAAAGGGGTAATTAAGTTTTGGTATAGAGGGTACTGCACAAAATACGTTTTTTGTGAGATAATGACAAATTTAAAAGAGCATAATGAACTTTATTTCATCAAAGTCGGTTCAGAAACGGCTGAAATATCAATAAATATATCCGAGCGTAATAAATCTGGGGCCCAGATATATTTCATGATTTTTATTTAAAAAATTTAAAATACTTACACTTTTTCAAAAATTGTCAAAAGTGTTTTTTAAATAGTTGTTGATGATCTCTCTATTTAATCATTATTTAAACAAAACATCACAAGTATAATTTTGTATGAAAAATGGTTGAAACCAATGTTTTTTTTAGAGAGCGCCCTCTTGTGTTTAAATGGCTCTTTTTTTAATGATAACAGGCTTTTTACTTACTCGTTTGTAATTTGCTATACCTTTCGAGCATGGCGGTGTTATCACTTTTAGTTTGTAGTGTTTAATTGTGTAGGTTTTGCTTACTAAAGATCACCCTTACCAAAACTGTACTACCCCTTTAATGTACTCAAATCAGATTGATACATCATAGAGAGTCAGTCGAGCATGGTGTATTTACAACACATCTAACAAAAATACAAAGAACTTATTTTCATGTTTATACAATTTCCGTCTACTGTCATAATATCTACATCAAAAGCATGCACAACAGTACAGTATGATTCATACATTATATGGTTTAAAAATGTATTATTTGCCTAAAATTGTCGTGTTCTGTTTTATCAGTTCAGCTAATTAAAGGGATAGTTGGCTGTTGAGTTATGGTAAAAAATGAATGTTAGTAACCAAAACATGCACCATTACAGTACAATCTAATAGATATCGTTAAAAACTATTAAAAGACCTCTTTTGAATTTTTTTGAAAGAAGTGTTTAAGCATTTCATGCATTTGTTTTAAAGTCAAGATATGGCCTGGCTAGACAATACATAAATACAATATTTTGAAATCAAATTTTACAACTATGGAAGCATTCGAAAGGGAATGATTCTGATTTAACATGTTTCATTCAATGAACTTTCAAATTGAATTAAAACCAACCAATTTAGCGTCAAGGGGCATTTCGGGATGTACCAATACTCAAGTGTACCTTTAAAGTGACCAGGCAAACTATACGGATGTTATCTTCTGTTCATCTCTATTAGTGTACACATCAACTATTTGTAAACCATTTGACCCAAACATATTTTGTTTATTTTAAAACATTTTAGTAATTATTTGTCTCCATATTGTGAAGCCCCCACTTCTGACAACCTCTCCAGAGTAGAATTCTATTGTTGACCTGTTGTGACATCATCAGCCATTCACTACTCAGTTACAAAGAAGTTACCTTCACCCAAGTTGAGTGCCTAATCACAATAGCATCACACGGTTGAATAGAATACCAACTCACACACCTTCAATGTCAATAGCTGTTGCTATGTCAGAAGAACAATACTGTCTAAGCTATTGCATGGAGGTATGCAGGGCATGCTTTTGTGTGGATGTTCTTTTTGTACTTTCATCTTTTGTTAATCTCATGGTAGCTGACCAGTGATTGACAGATGATGTCACAACAGGTCAACAATAGAATTTACTCTGGAGGGTTTTTTAGGAGGTGGGGCTGAGCAACATGAAGAAAAATAAATGATAAAATGTTTACAAATATACAAAACATATTTAGGTCAAACCGTTTACAAATATTGAATGTGTACACTAATACAGATGAACAGAAGTCAACATGCATTTGGTTTGCAGGGCCCCTTTAAGCTTGTGTAGATCTGTATGAAACCTGAACAAATGGAAATGGGGAATAGTCAAGAGTTCACAAAATGTATCAGAGTACGTTACCAATTCAGGTCCCCCTTAGAAATAAATGGTCATCTTTGAAGAGGCATATATTTGTTGTTTCTTGCCCTATTCTGCTGCCCTATAGCATTAAGACATTATTCCTACAAATGTATGAACATTTTTCTAACTGGGTTATATTATCCTTCAACTTGCAAAGCATGAATCCTTTTAAAGTTAGTTTGGAGGTTATGTCACTTGCAGTGGTCCTTGACATATCGCGAGAACGAAAACAGGACGTATACGTACGTTACTCAGTATGAATTAAAAAAACATAATGCCTTTGTGTAATTGATATTACATTTTTCATAAATAAACTTATCATTACTTGTAATTATAAATAAAATTAGAGATCACATCTTGCATTCGATTTTGTATATCTACTTAATAATTTATTTGAATATTTCAGGTCGTAGAATATTAAACAATACATACATCACAAAACGGTTAGTAATGTTACAGTATAGTGTTTATTTAAACATTTATTATCCGTCAGTGCATTAAATGGTCATCCTAAAGTTGCATATTTTGTTAGAGTATAATTTCGTTGATTTTGAATCTAAATTCACCTCATATTTCCATATTTCATACATAATCCACAAAACGAATATTACAAGTGAGTGTTTCAAAAAATTGTTATTTAGGAGTTACCATCAATGAAATAGTAGTAATTTGTAAGCACATTATTGCATCAAAAGTCTCTCCGAAACCAGCTTAAATACTGTGACGTCATGAAGTGTGTGAGTTATCATTAGCAGACGATGTCCGATAGATAATGAACACATTTTATAGTGCCTTTTTAACATGACTCTGTTCAATCATCCTTGTTTATCAAGGAGAATATCTGTATATGTCATTATTTGCTCCTCTGCCTCACTCTTAAAAGCACTTTGCTGTCTTTTGACACCCAGTTTTCCCGTAAAGCTTGCTTAAATAAAGTTATTTTAATATATCACGTCGCCCAGTATCACACGCAGTACTGAAAATTCAGCGACACCCGCATCAAAATACAGCTGATGAACAATGGGCCGATAGATCGTGCCCAGACTTCGGCAGGTCTTTCAAGCAGATAAAGTAGGAAGGAAAGAAATAAACCTTTAATGAAGAAAGCTTCATTTAATTTATCTTTCTTTCCGTGATTGTCTCCGAATGAATGATTATTGTGTACAAGTCGAGATAAATCGTATTTACAAAATGTAATTAAATAATTGCACTTTCGTGGCAAGAATACATGTTTATCAGGCAATTAATATGAATGCACTAATAGTTGTGTAGACTCGTAATCAGACAGTCTGCTAATGATAACTTGCTCACTTCATGACGTCATCAAAACAACGGCGTTTTTTAGTAATAATAATAATAATAATAATAATAAATCATTTATAGAGTGCGGAAACTATGTGTATATATTCTACCGCGCATATTAATATTAATTAATACCCATGGTCAAAGAGCGCTTGTTTTCATTCTTGCGATGGGGTTTTATTTCATTGTTGTACTAGGATATCGCATTGGTATAGAACACAACAAAAAGTATTTATATTAATCTGTTAGCCCCTAGCTCATTAGTGATGCATCATTTTCATATTTTGTGATTTTCAGTGAAATCCTACACTAACACACAATAATTGTTAAAATAATTGTTGTTATAGCATAGCATGTTATTGCATGCGATAAAACTTATTTATATCACCACCGGAAGAGCATACTTCCAATATAAGGCGAGGTGAGTAGGTGACCAATCCTATCATTTGAAACGTGTGTTGCTTTGAATCGATCGTGAAATTCCAAGAGGTACTGATTTCAAACTGGTGTAAAACATATTTAATCACGAATATAAATATACACTTGGTCTTTACTACATTTTACTGAATGCATATCGTATATATATTCAAATAATTATTGATAAATGCCTGTGTTTGAATGCTAAAGTGAACTATATACGAGTAGCAACATTGTCCAATCCACAAAATTAACTTAGAACTCTAGTGGTTATCGAATACTTATTATTGCATTATTTTACCAACGGGAGCATATTTCCTTTTCGTTAAAAATATATTTGCGATTGACGTGTTGACGTGTTCAGGTTTGTAATTATCCGCTGGATAATAACATCTGTGCACACATTCAGTGCACCTTATAAACCAATACGCCTTTGCATTGTCGATCATTACGTGGTCCAATGACATTTATTTACTGTAACATTTCCACACATTACTCAGTGGACATATCAATTTCCAGATATCCATATTTCATCACCCCTTCTTTTTTTAAACATGTCAACAAAGTTACTAGATCCCTTTTACCTTAAAATCCATTTAATTAAAAAGATCATATTCAATGAAGAAAAACACTGTACATTATCAACAACCTTCCTGATGTTACATCAATTCAAACTAAACAATTTGTCTACACATCTGTATTTCAATTTCGTTAATTTAACAAAATTGAAATACAGATATATAGACAAATTGTTTATAATAAGTTCTTTTCATTAAGCTTTATTAAATTTACATAATTTTGTTGTATTATTTATATTGAAAATTTCATCAAATATGACGTGTAATGAGAATGAATCCACAATGCATGTTATATTGAAATGCAGTTAGACATTTTTGGAAACAAATACAAATGTTGATATATAAATGCACTCGTAAACATGTGACAATAAACGAAAAGTTGTTACTAGTATTATAGGACATCAGATTGAACACAACGATTATATTTTGATGAATATGATAATTAATTTTGAACAATATGTGATTTACAAGATATATAATTATGTTGAAGCATTTTAAGAATAAGAGTTTAAACACCATAACATAATGGAAAGAGTTTATAAATGACATTCAATTATATTATTTAGTTATAGTCAAGAAAACAAACGCAAACTTTTGACACAGAAATAAGACGATTTGAACAACATGTATAATCTATGAATTTGTTTGCTATTTTGTACCTTGATATTTTTATGAAATAAAGTTCCTCGGCTGAGGCAAAACAAAAAAAAGTTAAGCTTTATTAAAATGCCTTATGGCGACGACACTGCCTTTCTGCTGTGTGATGGTCATGTGTGAGGCATCGACCAGTTCTCGGGTGACGACGACAGCGTCCGGTTTAAGCACTGACCTGTGTATGAAAATAGGGAAAGCAAAAACATAATTATATACTAGAACATGGTAAAGCATGAAGTTCAAGTTACGATGATTTTACTTTACAGAAGCAATAATATCGACCAGAGGTATAAACGTTTCTAATGTGCACAAGTCAACAAGCCAACACCAGAAGCACGTCTCAGACATTTTTTTATTTCAAGTTTGATATTTTCAGAAATGGAGTCACCGAGGGAGTTTTAATAAACCTGCATGCTTGTTAATGTTCACCTCTTACGAAGTCATAATTTTGGGGAACACCAATAATTATAATAATATCAATTTATATTTGGAGGGGAGGGGGAGGGCTCATATGCCCATGGTGAGGAGCTACTTACTTATTGACGAGTTTGGTTCCGTCCCACTCAGTTTTGCGTGTGTCCTCCTTGCCCGATATAGCGTCGGTAAATTTGAAATCCTGCCCGATGGTGAACTTGATGGTCTCGGTCTTCAAGCTCGTCTTGTTGGTCACCACGAACTCGTCTCCGTTCTGCGTAATCTCTTGCTGAGGCGACATCGACGTGGCCGCCTTCCGCTTGATCGCGCCGACACCGAGCTCCTTCAGGAAGTCGTCGAAGCCCTCGTTCTTGGAGTGTTTCCACGTCCCAGAGAAGTTCACCGTAGCCATGATAGTCGTATTCTTGTGTATCCAGTTGTCCTTGTTGAACTCAAATCTGTATAATGTTTAGAGGGAATGTGCGGGTTTGGTTTAGAAGGTGCTCCGATAAATAATTATGTGAAATTAAGGTAAGTGTTAAAAGCTTTATATTTGTGAATGGAAATGTATATGTTTAACATCATCGAATTACAACTGTGAGTTTTTAATTATAACTTACAAGTTTCAGATACTAAAATTCTGCTTGACCGAAACTGTATTATCCCTTTAAATCGACCCGCTCTACAAGTGATATCTAATTAGGATATAAATTGATTAGCAAAGTAACGTACGACTTGAATTCGGTCATAATGCCTATACGAAAATGCACTACGTGCTGCACGATTATTTTGCCTACGGCTTATTGTTTACACTGTACAAAATATTTTGATAAAATGACTATATAAAATCTCCCGGGAAATTTTCTTCAACAGATTGCTATAATTATTTCCAGTAAAAATTATTTTTTGTTAAACGAAAAATTGATTAAAAAACACATTACTACTTAATGTGTTTATCCAGTGAATTCACGTATGATAATTTATTCAAATGAAAACAAAACTCAAGACGTTTCACCTCATTTGCATGGATTTTTTGATTTGTCATCGCTGCTATTTAGCGTTAAAGTAGAAGGTGTGGCCTATCCATTGTTAAAACGTTGTGATTTTTATTTTTATTTTTATTTTTAAATTGGCTTCTAATTTTCAAATTGTACTTCTGTGACTAAAACCTACAAGGCTAAAATAACGCAGCATTTGTTTTTCTTCAAACGATCTGAAAATGTTAACTTGAGTGATGGATGAACATACAAACATACAGGGATGCCAATAACGTGCTCCTACGTACTGGACCAGGCATTGCACGATTCTGCCAAAAAGAAGAGGAAACCACAAGGGTTTCGAATTTCTTTATGATTCATGGAGGCGTGTGATAAAGGCGGTCCCACAAGTCAAGGGTTACGTTGCAGAAAGAGATACACTGTTGAATTAATTGTAATTAATAATCGATTGCAAGTCAAACAATTTGCGCGTTAAATCAGATTGTGCGCTTTACGAACACATGATTTGACATACTCTTATTACTGCTTACAATCTGCAAAGGGGTCCATGTGTTATCCCGGGGGGGGGGGGGGGGCTGTCCTCATAGAAAGGGGGGTATCATGCGTGACCAAGGACTTGCCAAAAGCACCCTAAACGAGTATTTGCGTGGTGCAAAAAATACACCCTAAGTAAGTATGATTATCGGTAATTTGATACCCTAAGCAAGTAATCAATTTTTTGTAAACCCCTAAGCAAGTATTTTTGATACCCTAAGCAAGTAATCATTTTTTTGTAAACCCCTAAGCAGGTTATAAATATATTTGATACCCTAAGCAAGTAATCTGTTTTTTTGTAAACCCCTATTAAAAGCAAGTTATAACTATTTTTGATACCCTAAGCAAGTAAGCTGAGTTTTTGAGACCCTAAACGAGTAATTCATCTTTTTGAGACCCTAAACGAGTAATTCATCAGCCTAAAAAAGATACCCTTTTTCCTGATTTTGGGTGATTTTGAGACCCTAAAAGAGATACTCGAGTATCTCGCCTGATCGTAAAAAACCACCCTAATTACTCGTTTTCTTGGTCACGCATGATACCCCCCTTTCAATGAGGACAGACCCCCCCCCCCCCCCCCCCCCCCCCCCCCGGGTGTGTTATACTTCGTAAGGATAAAGGATGTGGATCAACGATGAATAAAATTAACAATTACTTATGGTAAGCAAATGATGCCATATGACAAAATATCATGCAATACACATACCTTCGGCTCAGCCCTGTAGTCAGGTAAAGTGACCAACTCAATTACGTCTCTTGAAGTGATCTAGCAGTGTTGCACTATGTACTAACGCATGCACTGCAGTTCCTCGAAACCAACAAAGATCAGGGGGAATGCATGTATTCTGAAAATGATTTTAAGCTACCGGTAATTATTTATTTAATTTACGTCATTAAAACATTTTAGCCAAATCAGGATCCTGAAACTGTACTAAATGCCCACTAAAAGAATACCAATTTGGTCAAAGAATGTTTAAGTTACGTAATATATAAACATTAAATTTTAGCTTGAAATCGTGTTCAGAATACACCCCGTTCGATCTGAACAAAACATCGGATATATTAATTTCCGAAAAACGAAGTCAAGATCCCGACAAGATGCTGCTGCCTAGCTGTAACGTACTACCACATTGGCGATGCTATCCAATGGAGGACTTGACCAAGAAATGAGCCAAATGTACCGTCGAGTAGACTTGATATCACAATGTATAATATCATCAATATAAATAAACGTACAGTCGAGTCTACTTTTTATCACAGTGAACACATAATCATTGATATTTATAAATTGCAGTCTGTACCAGCCCCCTCATATATATACAATGCAATATTTACATCGATGATGCAATGTAAACATAACTGCATGGGTGTGCTGGAACCAGGGTGTTCGTGCGCTGTATTTACTCGGTCTTTTTCAGCAAACATTATACTCCCTCAAATCACAAATGAACGATAGCCGACCTTATATGCTTTCATCAGTCTACGTGGTTACCCTAGTAACCCAGTTCATTCCATTCATTATAATTCATTGATGGCAAAAATGATTGTAATGGAGTCAGTAGACTAGGACATGCGACGAAAATAGATTGTACGTAATAATTATAATATCAATTATATACATGTACATATGGGAAATATTGGTGCCAGTTACTTACAGTATTAAAGGGATCTAGTAACTTTGTTGACAGGTGCAAACAGCGATGAGTGGTTGATACAATGTATATTGTTGTTATATGATATGTCCACAGGATGTTGTGTGAAAATTAAAAGTTAAATGGACTTTACAAGTATATGGCCGAGTAATGAGCAAAGATGCAAAGTGACATTCACTAACTCATTGCACTCACTTTGTACACGGTTCTGGCAATCCATTGGATAATTTGACATCTGAACACTTCCAATCGTAAATATCTTTTTAACGAAAGGGATATTTGAAAAACCGAAATCAACAGGCTCTCCAGGATCTTCAGCTATCATCATTATCGCTCCGCCGAGAAGAACTGCTTTTATCCTTCTCTCGTAGCCTCCTCACATCCACCCGACATCGCGACCTCTTGCCCGAACAACGTGGAAACGTGACTGGCCGCCAATTACGCAACTCTGAATCCTTCACTATTCCGCGATCTAGAACAACACGTTACCAACACTCTGCCGTCCCCTCAATCATCCGTTGCTTAAATTGTCATTTTAAATAATTTTAACCTTTTACCCTCCAGGACGCTAAACTTTGTGTGCAATATTCAGACTGGAATCACATTTTTAATATCTATTTATTTATATATTATACCCATTCTCAATTTTGACTTATAATTTTGATCTTATTGCACATCAGTTATTCTCGCACACTTTATACCAGACCGATATTTATGGTCTTCCTTGCCATTTTATTATTCTAAATAGATTATTATACCTACAATTCATTTTAGATATATTTTGTATGTGGTATTTATAATTAGAGCATTAAACTGCTTGTTAATTTGATTTTGATTCATATTTGAATACATATTTAGTTTATTGCTAAGTGTTATTATTTATTATAGATTAAAACTTGTTGATTTATGTAATTCTATGTATAATACACATACTCATAATATCTGACTCTGAATATTATATTTTATACTCAAACCGCTTGTCTATAACATTAATTTATAGTAAACCACACGTATTATATACACCGCCATGGAAACCGATACTTACAAGCAACATTTAACATTAATTTGATGATATATATGTTTATACTCAAAACTACTTGTTTGTAATATTAATATGTCGATTTTAAATATACTATACTTAATATTAACTTGTTTACTTATATCGTATTATTTTAATTCCTATTATAATGTAATGTTTTGATGTTAGGTCATGTTGTTACATATAATTTTAGAGAAATCATAATATGATTTATTCAATTACGATGTTGTTAATTTAATTTTGCTCGACTTAAACTTGTTAGCATAAAGAAATTTGTTTTAATTTGATTTTATATGTAGTTCCATAGTACATTTTTAATACACGCCCGGGTGTAATCTTTAATCTGTTTTAGTTTTTATGATATGATGCCTCTAATGCCTATATTTTATGCATCAATAATATTTACTCGTCCTTCATTATATAGATCTTTTTTTTTTTCTTTAATGTCTGTATTATATAATTATTGTAATGTTCAATGTTGTCAATATGTTTGTATACATTATTTTGTAAATTTGATATGTATCAGCTATCAAGCTGTTTTAATCAGATTTTGTTTAATAAAACCATTTCAATTCAATTCAATTAAATTTATACAAGTCGAGTCTATACTGTCATAATCGATCAAAGCTACATCAAAAGCATGCACTACAGTACAGTATGATTCATATATGGTTTTAAATATATCATTTGTGCCTAAAATTGTCATTTTCTGTTTAAGTTTGCATCCTTATACCTAATTTGGAAATATTATGTAAGCCTCGTCACTAGAAATGAACCCCGAGATCCGGGGAGCACCCCGTCCCCCACTCAGTATTATTTAGGGTACACGTATGCCCGTTCCCTCCCTTTGAAAGCACCCCCTATTCTCAGGACCGCCAACATTTCTGAACCCCCTTTTTTATAATTCTCGGGACGGACTTTGTCGCGCGAAAAGTACCCCTTTACCGGGGATTAGGGAACACGCATGCGGTCCCTCCGACCCCGGAGTGGGGACCGGGGGGAGCACCCGGGGGGGGGGGGGGGGGGGGGCACTCGAATTATTTTTTGACGGGGGTGTGCCTCACGGAATTCTGAAATGGGGGTCTTAAGAGCTTACTACAAGCACACAATATAGGGTCTTTGGAGCCTCAAAAACCCAGAAACGGGAGGTGTATCCTCAGACTAAAACTACAAAATACATGGACTTGGAGCTACCAAAGACATACAGAAACCCTCAAATGGCCCCCAAGGACTGCTAGAAGAAGAATAATGGACTTGGCACTACTCAACTACCTAGCCAAGTCATTCCGGGGGTCTATATGGAGCGGCATTTTTTGAAAATCGGGTATCTTGAAAGCGGCAATCGGGTGTGAAAACGGGGGTCTTGTAAGTGGCACATACCCGTCTTACATTATACATGAGTGCCCCCCCCCCCCCCCGGGGGGGGGGGGGGGAGCACCCACAAAATAATGTGTACATGCTTCGGCAAGTTGTACGCGTATAATGTGCAGGCAATAAGTACAACATGAGGCTAACATATACTCCGCAAAAAAAGAAACTGGACACTTGTATGAGACCAAATATTTCGTATTCATTAACGATAAAATATATGATATTGTATATCAAATTAAAGATAAAATTACCCTCTTCAATATTCGCATGAAATCATTCATGCATGACTTGTCACGGTCAATTAACCACACCAAGGTCTGTTTTCAAAAATAGCAAAATGGAACATCCACTCAACCATATAAATGTTGATAAGCATAATCTAAAACGCTATATTCATGAGATGGCATAATTTTTCATTACAAATGTGACCTTTTCTATCTTCATCTCAATAAAGAGTATAATTGAAGACAAATTGTGAACGTTATAGGTGTTATTTTCATCCAAAAGTAACAAAATGGGGAATTCCATGGCAAAGCTTTATTAGTCAAAACCACAGTTTGTGCCCTTATTTCAGCATGAAAATGGTATAAATTTTTCTCAAGAATTATACCAAAGATCCAAAGATCTTCAAAACCTGAAGTCACCCTTGGTCAAACATTTGGGCAGTCTTTAACATGACATTTCTCTAGGTAACTATGGTTAAAATTGCAGGGGACACATGAATTAGACAAGCTTCATGCCTGTAATACAGACCAGTATGATAATGCTCTCATAACCTGACCCTGTTTTATTGACAAATTTGTATTTCCAGACTTTGTTCATAACAATAAAGTTGAATAATGTCATAATTTACTTGCCCCGCTCATCTTGTTTTAAGTGAAACGCTTACTATCATTTCAGTCGAATGGTGTGGTCCTCCATTGTTTGCTATTTTTGAAAACAGACCTTGCTAGTGTTAATTGACCATGGCATTTCATGCATGAACGATTACACCTTTAAGTTATACCCTGCATGTAGAGGACTAAATTCCCTTTAATTTGATATATGATCATGTACACTTTATCGTACATTAATATGAAATATTTCAACTTATACAAGTGTCCAGTTCCTTTTTTTGCGGAGTATATATTGATTATAATTGTAATGAAATCCTTTACAGAAAACTTGTGTTTGGGAAACTCCAATACAATTGTTTGACGTTTCGTAAAACAGATTTAGGCAAACACACAACAATTAACACGCTACACACAAAGCACGAACAGGTAATCAACTTTATTTCAATAATACAGTACTTTATTTCATATAAAAAAACGTTACCATTAACGTTTAGAACGCATTTACCCGTTAGTGTCTATTTCACATTGAGGCTTGACAAAATTACATTTTTCATGAAAGGCAACCAAAATATGTAGTAAACAAATTAACACGCTCTACTTCTGCATGACTCAAGTAACACTATCACACATGCATGAAACACTATGTGTAAGAAGTATAATATTTCCACATCCTTTATTACATTGCATATAATTAAAAGATGGAAGACGATCATTGTCTGAAAAACAGCGGTAACTAAACAAATTATTTGTTCATTACTGCACGGCCCTTTATTTCAGTAAGTTTTATAACCTTAAAAGTAAACATTATATTTACAATTTTCGAGTGGAAAATGGTTGGTTGGCAATTTCGTTTAAACAGACGCGATTCATTTATCTTATTGATTTTATTGTATTGTTTAGTTTCAATTCAACACGGTAAAAACCCAAACAGTAAAATTGCCGCATTTCATCGGGATCGTGTTAAAGCATACAAATACAATTCAATAACAAGAGATATCAAGAGATATAAAGCATTAATTTAAAATAAAAATTAAGTAGAATTATTGATTATTATGTAGGCTACATTGGAACAATGGTACAATAAAACAAAGAAAAATACAATATGATTGTGATTGCACAATAAATATAAGGGAAATACCAAACAAATCATTCTCTGATAACTTAAGGTAACTTACCTCAGGAATGTAAGGCAAAATCTCTTCATCGACACAAAATTATATATTTTGAACATAAAATTAATTTTCTAAACCTTGCTATCATATTAAAACCAAAACCTCCTCTCTTTATGCAAAAACATGACTGTTTAGTATGATATGTGTATCAATGAAAAGCAATAACAATTCGTAAAATGACTGATACTTTCAAATGAGAACATAATGCAAGGCTGATTTGAACTTTACAGAAAGTGAACTTTGTTATACGAAATGCTTTCCTATTCAGGCTATGGAAGAAAGTTCATGAAAGTGAACAAAATGATTATGAAAAGACAATGATTTCAATTTTTAAAAATTGTCTAATGTTGTTCATTCTTTAGTAATTCGTTTATAATCTGACACGATACTTCAGCTTATAAATGAAAATCTAGCTAACTCAACACAGAAATGCAAAATTAGAATTATCAACATTTACTCTTACTTTTACAATTTCCTCTGCCTATGTATAACTAAAAGTAATGATATAAAACAAACAAAAACTCATTTAGATTGCATCCAAAGTGACAATTAAACATACGCCACCGAAGTATTATGTTCGTAAAATATATATTTTAATCCCGATCAAGCAATAAGAAGGAACACAAGCAATACGTAAATACTGTGTGAGCTTCATGAAGAGAATTGTATATTCCGTAACTACATAATACATTTATGTAATAATACATTGAAAGGTCGAACAATAAGAAATATAGCACTAGCATTTTTTTAAAACATGCAAGTTATGGATGGAAATGAAGAGCTTAGTTCTTAAATGGGCTAAATCCACATTCTATAAAAATTTAGTTTGCGATATCAGTACATTAATAAGCTACGTAACTTTCTAGAATCCAAATTTTAGGAGAAATTGCTCACTCAAAATATGGGACGATCCCATAGAGTTATATACTAAAGAAAACTTTATTTTAGTATAACTCTATGGACGATCCATATTTATATTCCCATAGGCATGTGTACAAAGTTTGACAAAGAAACCTGTTTCACTCCAAAGTTGAAAAAGTGGATCTACCCCTTTTTTAATTAAGCTTTTCAAATATAGAATAATTTCAGGAATATAAACAAGGTATTAAATTATTCTTGTATATTATAATACTGCACAATGATTTGAGACAAAAGGAAACATTGCTTGCGAACAACATTTTTATAATCATACATGTTTTCATCAAGGTAGAGGAAGTTAAAAACTAACAGCATTCGTTTGTTCAAATGTTTTTCCCCATTCAAAGGGTGAACATAGAGAATCTACCTCACTGGCAGGTACAGCAACAACAACAAAATCCATACAACATCTGGGCCCCGTTGCAGAAAGAGATCTATACAATTGATTGTAAGTTCTGATTTATCGTAAGTCAACAATTTACGCATTTCAACCAATCAGATTTGTGCATCTAGAACACGTGATCTGACTTACGATTAATTGCAACTTACAATCGATTGTATCTCTTTCTGCAACAGGGCCCAAGAATACAATAACATTGTAGAATAAAGCCATTCTCCGAAATAAATGGGAGTCTGATGATCGAAGCATCCAACTGAAGTAAATATTATCATCCGAATTTCCACTCTGGAATGGGGAAGAAATATTAACTAGTAACTCTCATGTTATTGCCTGAAAACACTAGTTCGGCAAAGAATCTTTGTAACATTTCACCTAAAATGTGTTTTCTTGGTAACGAATCCTAGAACAGAAATACTACAAAAACAAAATCAACTAAGCAAGGTGTATTTCCGACCATATAAATTAAAATGTTATATCTTGTTCAAGAAGAATAGTCAAGGGAGAAAGCGGGAGGACCTTCATATTACCTCCCAAGATCACAACTATCCAAAGATCGTTTAAAAGATTTTGATACAAGCAACCACCCACCCCCCCCCCCCCCCCCCCCCAACCCCCCTCATCCGGTCATCCACCCCTTGATATAATCTGGTCAAACATGATCACAAGACACCATTGGTAAAGTAGACGCGCAACCAGAGCTTTATTAATTACTGCTTTTATGTAAATGTGAGCACTATGTGTATAGCGCAGTGCAACGTCAACCAAATACCTGCGCATAATATGCAAATCAATGATCACGAACTAATATATAACAAGATAGATCAGGTGATAAAAAAAAGTTTGGTCATGCGCTGTGCAGCATCCCAGACGGTCAAGGGGCCAGTTGACCTTTTTCAACAAGAAAGACGAAATGGTATAGCTAGGTATCAAGTGATATAGGATGGTGGTCTGTTCTTCATGTTACAAATTATCACTTGTGTTGCCCCTTCTTGTGCGTGTTCAGATTGCTGGCCTTCGTGAAAGCCTTCCCGCAGACATCACATTTATACGGCTTCTCACCCGTGTGAATGCGGACATGGTCTGTGAGATTGCAGGAAGAGGCAAACCCTTTGCCGCAATGGCTACAGACGTAGGGCCGAACATTACTGTGGGAGAACTCATGTTGACGCCTTCCGGCGCTATTAGTGAAAGTTCTAGCGCAATGGCGGCAATTGTATGCCCGGCGAATTGCACTTGGAGTGTGTACATGTTTGTGCCTCCATAGTTTTGTCTTTGTTCTGAACAGCTTACCACACTTGTCACACTCAAATGATCCAAGCTGGTGGCTGTTGTTCTTATGTCGATTCAGTTGTCGGCTATTCTTGAAAGTAGAATCGCACATTTTGCATGAGAAGTTTCGCTCTTCAGAATGTGAAAGAATGTGCTGTGTGAGACAATAATTTGTTGTATATGCCTTGGCACATAGGTGACACATAAAGTCCCTCTCTCGCCCCGAGTGAATATTTTTTTTGTGGGTTTTTAAAGCCCGCTTATCCTTGAAGCGCTTTTTGCATATATCGCATACAATGGACCTTTTCGTCGAATGGGTTACCATGTGCACGCTTAATTTATGCTTCTCAAAGAACCCTTTACCGCAAATATGACACAAGTTCTCATTGACTTCATCACCCCCATGACATCGTACGATATGCCTAACGCTATTACCATGACTGGCTACGACTCTCCTACATATCGGACACTGCGAACCTTGTTCCACTCGTCTGATTAAAGGAAATTCCACGATCCTCCCAGCTTTTTCCTCAGATTTGACAAATGCTTGCAATATTCTCCTACAGTGTACAAGTGTGCTACCGGGCATTGTCCTACCGTATCTGTAGTTGTGCACGTTCCAGACTGTTCCAAAGTACTTGAAGTATTCTGAAATTGTCCACTGTCCTTTGATGATGTTATTTTGTTCTTGTTCTATCTCATCATCGCCTCTTGTCTGGTCACTTGGTTGGCATTCTTGATCTAACTTCTCAAGATTTTCCATCAGATCAGGTGTTTGCTGATGTTCTCTCGAGTAATCTTCATCCGATATCTCGTCTGATGTGTTTCTTTCCTCCTCATCTCTTGTTTGAGCGAGTGTTTCTTGGTCTTTTCTTGAGTCCTCAACGTTGTCTTGCTCACCATCGTCATCTGTATCTTCTTCCTTCATATAGACAGTGTGGTATTGTCCTTCTGCCAATGGTTTGCTTCCATCTACGAGGACCTGTATGGTAGCATCGTATTCTTCATCCGTCAGCAACGAATCTGTCTCCGACATTTCTTCCCATAGATCATCATCCCACAAGTTTTCCAAAGTCCAAGTGTCTTCAACGGAGATTGCATTCCCATGTGCTGAATCAACATCAGGAATATCTTCCTTAACGACATCTGACTGCAGTGAATCTGTCTCAGACATTTCCTCCCATGCATTCTCATCCCCTAAGTTTGCCAATGCCCACAGATCATCATCAGAGATTTCATCCCTTTTCTCATTAGCTGCGTCATTGGGAGCAGTGATGACGTCAGGCTTTTCTGTCTTTATAAGTAAACTATTTCCCCTAACCTTATCTACTTTTTCAGAATGCAGTGATTCTGTCTCTGACATTTCCTCCCCTAAGTTTGCCAATGCCAACAGAGTATTATCAGAGATTGTATCCCTTTTCTTGTTAGCTGCGTCATTGGGAGCGTTGATGACGTCAGCCTTTTCTGTCTTTATAAGTAAACTATGTGCCCTACACTTGTCTACTTTTTCAGAGTGCAGTGATTCTGTCTCTGACATTTTCTCCCCTAATTTTGCCAATGCCAACAGATCATTAGCAGAGATTTCATCCCTTTTCTCGTTGGCTGCATTAGTGGGATGGCAATCGCTGTGCTCAGCCTTTTCCGTCTTTATAAGTAAACTATATGCCCTAACCCTGTCTTCTTTTTCCGACTGCAGCGATTGTTTCTCCGACATTTTCCCCCCTAATTTTGCCAATGCCGTCAGATCATTAGCAGAGATTTCATCCCTTTTCTCGTTAGCTGCATCAATGGGATGGCAATCGCTGACGTCAGCCTTTTCTGTCTTTAAAAGTAAACTATGTTCCTTAACCTTGTCTACTTTTTCGGAATTCTCTGTCTCTGTCTCTGTCTCTGACATTTTCTCCCCTAAGTATGCCAATGCCCTCAGATCATTAGCAGAGATTTCATCCCTTTTCTCGTTAGCTGCGTCATTGGGAGCATTGATGACGTCAGCCTTTTCTGTCTTTATAAGTAAACTGTGTGCCCTAACCATGTCTTCTTTTTCTAACTGCAGTGATTGTGTCTCCGACATTTCCTCCCCTAAGTTTGCTAATTTCAACAGAGCATCATTTGGGCTTTTATCCCTTTTCTCGTTGGCTGCATCATAGGGAGCGCAATCGCTGACGTCATCCCTCTCTGTCTTTATAAGTGCACCATTTTCCAGGCACGAAAGTTCAGGTGTTTGACTCATCAGAACTCCTTTCTCTGGTGTTCCGTTTTCCTTCCCAACCGCCATGATATTCCTTAAATCATCAAATGGCCAACTGCTTTTTACATGATCCTTAGAGTCTGCATTCTCACATGGATGTCCATCATCCAATGATGATCCCCCACTCTGAGGACATTCCGACGACTCTTGAAAGCTCCCCAAGCTATCAGGATCCTCTTGGTGAATGAAGTCAAAGAAAAGGTCAAAGATGTTATCATTTGAAGCAGGTGACTCTTCTCCCTCTCCATAATCCCCTAATTTTGCTTCCTCTTTCTCTCTGGAAAACTTGGGCCAAAATGGCCCCTCATCCTCTGCAGCAAAGTCACTATCCTGACACACGGAACTTGCTGGACTTGTTGCACACCCGCCAGGAACCACATAGTGTGTGTCACTATCCTGACACACGACGGATCTTGCTGGACTTGTTGCACACTTGCCAGGAACCACGTGGTGTGTGTCACTATCCTGACACACGACGGATCTTGCTGGACTCGTTGCACACCCCCCAGGAACCACGTGGTGTGTGTCACTATCCTGACACACGGATCTTGCTGGACTTGTTGCACACCCGCCAGGAACCACGTGGTGTGTGTCACTATCCTGACACACGGATCTTGCTGGACTTGTTGCACACCCGCCAGGAACCATGTGGTGTGTGTCACTATCCTGACACACGGATCTTGCTGGACTTGTTGCACACCCGCCAGGAACTACGTGGTGTGTGTCACTATCCTGACACACGGATCTTGCTGGACTCGTTGCACATCCGCCAGGAACCATGTGGTGTGTGCCTGCAGAGGAAGGCTGATCTGGTGGGTTACCAAAGTCATAAGGAGACCTCAATTCCCTGCACAAATACCTCACATCCTTACCAGTCAATTTCTTAAGGGAAAGGGAAAGCTTTCTGGGGCGAAGTTGTATCAAGTCTTTTGGGTGCTTTGACAGACGTACATTTCCTCCCCGTCTAGGAAGAGGTCCACTCCGACTTTTCCTTGAGGGCATCTTTACCTGAAGAACTGCTTATCCTCAATGATTTTATATAGAATTTATCCCATGTTGCATCCAGCTTTCATCAGCAGTATTTAGATCCCATTTGCGAAGGCGAGGTATCCTGGGAAAGGTATGAAAAAGGGTCTGTCTTCACAATATGATCTTTGATGGATGAAAAGATTCAATAATAAAGTACTTTTTTACTGGGCTCATTCAGAAAAGGCGACACAAAAGACAATAATTGAGAGCAATAATCTGTTAACATTATTTGTCTAGCCAAAAGATACAAATAATCATGGACAGCAATCAATCTACAGACACAACGATCTCTGGTCAAAATGTCTCCATTAATAATAGGTAGATGTTGAAGAAATGTGTATATCTCGATCATTCCGCCACATGTTATTGGTAAATTCACTCTGGCAAGTGGCAATAAAAGTGTTTTGTGGAAATATCAATTATTCTATGAATTCTCTACAGTTGGGCGTTGTTGAGTTTGAGATTATAGAAATACATACATAACCAAGGGGTGTCTCACAAAGATCACAAGTTGAACTTAACTCTTAAGTTAGACTTTAAAGTATGGACAGCCATTAGTTTCTTTGAAAATTGTTTAAAAGGTCCTTTGTTCAAAGGCATAAAATGTTGATGCAAATCATTAAAATTTTCTATGATGAAGGAGATTTCATGTCCTTGATGCATCATTTATGAAAAGTCTAAAATAATTGCCTTTTTTGCTTGTGAATATATTGTATTATAAGGCTAAAATGGCTTCCATACAAGTTAGGTCCAACTTAGAGATAAGTTCAACTTAGAATATTTGTGAAACACCCCTCCAGAGCCTGCCCACCCCTTCCCCACCTATGACATTTGAATTGCCTTGCCCAATAACAGTTTATAACATTATTTGTAACTAGCAAGATTATAGAAGCAAAGCAAGAAAGTTGAAGGCAACATCAAGAAGTGGACAGGCTTATATAGCATACTACAGAGGCAAGACTGATACCACATAAGATTAAAGGGGTCTACAATGTAGTGACTTTGTTGAGACGTGTAAAAAGTGATGAATGGTTGATATATAAATGGGTATTGTGTATTGCCCACTGAGGAATATGTGAACATTTCACGTTAAATGGTTATTATAGGCCTATGGCCGAGTAATGAGAGAAAATACAAAGAGATATTCCCTAATAGTCCATGAGCCGAGGCCAGAAAAAATGAAATCCGTAGCACCCCCCGACGGGCACGGAAATGTTGGTATCAGAGGATAGGTTACCAAACAGAAGGCTTCGCTAAGCATTCGCTAAGCATTCCCATAAGTAGTCGCAGATAGGTCTTCAATTGCACACAAGCCTTCGATGCATATTATGTAGTCAATTGGTCTTTTAAGCCTTCGAAGGCTTATAAGCAGTCGAAGGCAGTCCGTAAGGCTGTGGCGCGAGGCATTTGAAGGCTTATAAGCCTTCATTCGGACAAGTTAATATGCAAATTAGGTACGGACTGCTTCAGTATAAGCATTCGACTGCTTAATCCGAAGCTCTAATAAGCCTTCGACTACTTAGCCTGAAGCTCTAATTAGGCCTTCCCGACTGCTTACGTGAAGCTCTAATTAAGCATTCGACTGCTTCCATGAAGCTCTAATATAGCGTTCGACTGCTTAACCTGAAGCTCTAATTAGGCGGTCGACTGCTTAACCTGAAGCTTTAACACTGTATCTTGCTATATAAGCAATCAACAAGTAATTATTGAGGTATGAACTATATGATATCAGGCCAAATTTTCACTTCATGCAGCATTGCGTTTTTATTCAATTAATTAGCAAAATGTTGGAAATTGTATAGCCAGACTCAAATACAAGTTACAAAACATGCATAAATAATCTGTAAATCCACAAGCATACATTGAAAAAAAAAGCCACACAAAACTCAATGAGTGGGAATGTAGTGTTATTTTGAAATATATAGCACTGCCATGTAATGATTGATTCAAGTCAGTTTATTAGTGATTATATGATACACTTTGGCCTAATAGTGTTACAAAGAATTGTTAGTAATTCCTGCATGTAGGAATGATGAAAGTAGAAGGTTAATCTTACCTAAAATTTGAAAATTCTACTGGCAGAGTAGCTAAAGTAGACTGCATGCATGCTCCCATTGACTTTCAATTATCGCAGATGCATGATGGGCAGTATTTCCCCAAAAAATTTCAAACTGCCATAGCCCATAAGCCTTCATGTAATTATATAGGCCTTCAATGTTCGACTACTAAGGACCAACTCTTCGACTGCTTAGCATGAAGGCCTTTTTTCTATGACTACCTATTTTAGCAGTCGCAATTTAGGACTGCTTACAAGAAGGTCTTCAATTAGGCCTTCAACGTTCGACTACTAAGGGCCAACTCTTCGACTGCTTAGCATGAAGGCCTTTTTTTCTATGACTACCTATTTAAGCAGTCGCAATTCAGGACTGCCTACAAGAAGGTCTTCAAAAACCATGACTGCTTGGGTTAAGCAGTCTGATGTGGTCGAAGGTTTAGTGACTGCTTGGGGACTGCTTAATAAGCAGTTTTGTTTGGTAAGGGTTATGAACCCAGCTACCAAGAAATGCTGACCCCCCCAAAAAAATATTTGCTCGTAACCATGGCAACGCCAATCACGTGATACATGTTTAAACTGACTCATTAGCGATCTTTGTAGTGATATTTCTGATACTCAACACTCCTAAATCACATTTCTCGGAACTTACATGAGCAATACTCCTGATTTTTCATATACTCAGACAGTAAAAGACTGGATTTCTGTTAAACATGTTTTAAGATGAGTGTACCGTTTCAAGGTCCCAAAGGTCACCGCTAATTAACCCCTAATTGTATGTACTTCAGTCACAAATTAGAACTTTAGTGGATTTTTGGCTAGTTATTTCTCTGTAGTCGGTTTTCTCAGCTATACTATGACACATTTGTAATGGAGGAAAGCACATGGCCTCCAGAGTTCAAATCCACCATTTGACATCGGACAGTCTACCCGTTGCCATGGAAACGCGGATATATGATAACGATGTCTATGTACAGAAAAATGTATTTTTAATGAAAATCGCCTACAATTTGTAAAAATGAAACCGGACTATATTCTCGTCATCCAGTCGTGAAATGCTTTTATTTTTTAGGGAATGGAGAGTATAATATCAGTTTTGAACTCCTTAAAGATCGTGAGTGACCTACAAATATTAGGGTCACTTAAGGTTCACCTCAAGGTCAATGACAAAATCCTTACTTCATACATCATGAATATTTGTATGTAATTCATGCAAACACTCATTACCAATTAAAGTCCTTGAGCCAAGTCCAGAAAGAGCCTATTTCAGGATTATGCTGCACCCCCGGACGGGCATGGACAATTTGGTATCAGAGGAAAGGTCATGAACCCAGCTCCAGAGAAATGCTAACCCCGGATTAAAATAGTTGCTCGTAACCATGGCAACGCCAATTATGTGACACATGCCCCTTTTCACATGAAATACAAGTGAAATTTAGAAAAAATTAGTTAGTTACCAATTATTTAATATTTTAAAAAATAAATGTATGTTTCCAATTATTTAAACACTATTAATGAAATGACAAAATCATTCCAAACAGTCTGACATAATTTGTGAGTAAATATTAATCAAATTGTGTTGCCTAGCAACATAATTTTCCCTAGCAACCAATTTAACTTTGCATATTCGCTTGCTGTTTTCTGTTTTCAAGGTGATTTTCTTTTCAGAACGGAATAAAAATAAATATCTGAACCATTAATTTCACTTCGATGGACTTTATATTGATTCTAAAGTGAAACAATTCAAGAAAAATAAGCATTTCAACACTAATTTATGATATAGGTGTTTGTTGGGATATGCCAAACCAAACCACCATTTTCATGCAAATGTCATTTTGCTGTACATTCCTGCACAATTAGAGTAATCCAGTTGATTAAGACAATATAACTTGTAGACGTTTACAAATGTATAAGTTGAGTTTTAAAATATACAAGACATACAATTAATAACCTTGATAGTGCAAAGCAAATAATATATTAACTCAGGTGAGCGCTACGCTACAGCGTAGCGCTCAGGGTCGGGCTCATAGTGCCCCCGATTTGTTGCGGTAATGTGCACAATAAGTGTGCTTAAAATTATAGATATGATACGGTACTTACCACCGTGTAGATGATACATATGTTATGCAACTATGGGGTGGATCAGAATGATGATTTTTCGCTCCATTCCGCATCAAAATGAGTGATTTATGCACCTCCTCCACTTCTATCTGTGTTGTATCGCGACTTAGGAACGAGCGATGATCAGGCGAACGCGCGGGTACGGTCTCCATTCATGTACCGCGCCCGCCGAATAGATGGCAGATCTGACTCGCGCGTTTAGTGGTCGTACGGTAATCGATCGTTCAGAAGTCGCGATACAACACAGATAGAAGTCGATGATGTGCATAAATCACTCATTTTGATGCGAAATGGAGCGAAAAATCATCATTCTGATCCACCCCATAGTTGCATAACATATGTATCATCTACACGGTGGTAAGTACCGTATCATATCTATAATTTTAAGCACACTTATTGTGCACATTACCGCAAAAAATCGGGGGCACTATGAGCCCGACCCTGAGCGCTACGCTGTAGCGTAGCGCTCACCTGAGTTAATAATATATATGATTATCCATGGAGACAATTATGTTACATAGCAACGACTTTTACCTAGCAACCACATAATTTATGACCTATATTTAGCAGTTTTGTTTACCTTAGAAATATTATATAGGCCTGTATTACTTTGAGAACTCGGTTAACATTGGTTACCCCAATAAATGAAATACTTAAGATTCTCCATGGATACCGTCATGTTGCCTAGCAACACTATTTTCCCTAGCAACCACACATCTAACATATATTCAGAGGGTTATTTTGCCTTTCCTAAGCACATTTTTGCTGTATTTTCCTACATTAAGGCCCATTAACAAGCTCCACAGTGCTATATCTGCTACTCAACACTCCTAAATCAAATTTCTCGGAACTAACATAGGCAATATTCCTGATTTTTCATATAAATAGACACTACAGGTGTGGCTTTGTCGGAGAACAGTTTTAACGATGAGGGTAATGTTTCAGGGTCAAAGGGGTTTTAAATAATTAACCTTTGGATGTATCCATAGATGGCTTGTTTTGCACTTTAATGCAATGTGCGGCTCTTAGTATAGACTTGTATAACTCTGAGTACTCAGTTAACAAATAATACACATTTGAAACAATGAAGATTATCCATGGACAGGGGCGTAGACAACGGGGGGATGAGGGGTATGCATCCCCCCACCTCACAAGGTGGGGGGATGACATGTACAGTCATCCCCCCCAGGTTTTAGGGAAGGATATATATTTTTGTGTGTATCTGTATACGAGTGGGAAAGAAAACATTAGTTGTGTGAGCTAAGACTTGTTAATTCTAACGTTCAAAAAGTAATGTATACAATCATCCACTTTCAGTTTTCGCTGCACGCTTTGCGCGCGAACAGATTATCTCAGTTTGTTGTGTAACTTGTGTATGGTATGAGGTGAGTATTTTATTCTAGTTCCAGTGTAGGCTGGCATTGCTCTGACTGCTTGTGACATGCAACAAATTGCATAATTTCAAGTACATATATAAATGCAAAATCTTCTCCGTGGGAGGGGGATACCCCCTCCCAAACCCTCCCTATTTTGCTCTGCCCCAGCCCTCGGTAGCTTCGCCCCTCGGGACTCATTATAGGCAATATGCTATGTTGTTGGATCATACGTAATATGGCATATGGTGATCTTGGAACTGTGTATGACGCTAAACGATTTCAGTCGAGAGGTTCAGATTATTATTTTCGATTTGAATACATAATTCAGGCTTTTATTACTCCGTAAGAATACAACTCTTGTGTCAGTTTTCAATTGAGGTTAGTACCAATTCATGATAACCATGTACCGTGACAAAATTGGGGAGTATTTCTTTACTACACAAGTATTCTTTGTCAAGAGCATCCAACTCTAAAAAGGCAAATAACACATTTCTATGATGAGAATATATCTTTAGTTGCGCTCCAATCAAACGTTACCGTACCTTTGAATTAAATTTTCGTTACTAAATCAGCGTAATGGTATTGCAGATTATACAGCTACATATCAAGAATATGGAGTCCGCTATGCGATTCAATATGATAATACAACTCTATGATGTATTACTGTTATTAGAAATTAAACTAACCTTCTAAACATGGGTATGAGTATCTCATGATTATCACATCTTTGGCTAAGTACATGATTAAACTACTCATTCATTTAATCAAAATGGAACTCATAAAATGTCCACTTTGATAAACAACGCTATTTATATATTTTAAAAACAAATTTTATTAGAATATATCATCTCAAACCCGAGAAGAAATACCAAAACCATTTTTTGTTTGTGACAACAAAATTAGAAACATTACCAGGAACAACTTGAAAATATAGGAATTATAGCAAATATGTATTTATAGAAAATGTAGGCATACACTTCATCTAAAAATAATTTGATTAAGGTATCTACAAATAACTGAATAATATTCTTTAAAGAATGTCTAGGTATTGTTGTTTAAACAAGATCAGTATACTTAGTTAATCTATACTACTGTATCAGGCCCAAGAAAATAAAGGTATACAACTTATTCTACAATAATATGATTAAGGAATTATACAAAATTTAAAAAAATTGTTTTTCTAACTGGTATATTGTCATTAAATCCATACGACACTTATGTATATAAAGTCTTACAATGTATAGGAAAATATCTTCATATCTAATTTGAATGTTATTACTAAACTAATAAACATGATAAAGGGCTGGTACATGAGTATAAGTAAATCTGTACTGCAACCGCCAAATGCCTAATAAAATATAGGCAAACAATTTAATCTACAAAAATAATCATTTTCATGCACCCTTACTATACAAAGCATAAACATGTATTATATAATTCATGATTGTATCGATAAAAGAATCATACTTAACAATAGTGGCAAACACTTTTATAGATATATTTATCTTTTCCGTCAAGTAATATATTATATCACTATCATGATCGCAATCACTAATATGATAAATGTATACTTAATTTGTAATCACATATGTTTATGTGGCATATGGTGATGTTGGAACTGTGTATGACGCTAAATATAAATACAATATTAACCAGATTGCACAATTTCAAGTCCAAAAATGCAAAAGCTCCCTACCATGGGAGGGGGGACACCCCCTCCCCCCGCCTCCCCCCACCCCCCCTCCCCCCGCCTCCCCCCACCCCCCCCCCCCCCCACCCCCCCCCCCCCCCCTCCCCCTGCCTCCCCCCACCCCCCCCCCCACCCCCCCCCCCTCCCCCTGCCTCCCCCCACCCCCCCCCCCCCGCTCAGTCACTTCGCTCCCTGTGTTGGGGAGCATATGTATCAGTGCGTCAATTATTTGTTTTCTTCTTGAAAATATATTTAACATTTCTGGTCGATCAAATCATAACACGCTTTCCCAGATACAGTCAATGTTAAGCCCGAATAATTCATATCTAGGTAAGCACCAGATTGCACAATTTCAAGTCCAAAAATGCAAAAGCTCCCTACCATGGAAGGGGGGACACCCCCTCCCCCCGCCTCCCCCCCCCCCCCCCTGCTCAGTCACTTCGCTCCCTGTGTTGGGGAGCATATGTATCAGTGCGTCAATTATTTGTTTTCTTCTTGAAAATATATTTAACATTTCTGGTCGATCAAATCATAACACGCTTTCCCAGATACAGTCAATGTTAACCCCGATTTCCTATCTAGGTAAGCACCAGTCCAAAAATGCAAAAGCTCCCTACCGTGGGATGGGGGAGACCCCCTCCCACCCCCTCCCCCGCTCAGTCACTTCGCTCCCTCGGGCTTGGTCGCTTCGCTCCTTGCAATGTCTCGCTCTCACATCTGGCTCAAATTTGGCAGCACTGTGAGTTTGGTGGGGCATGAGCTCCTACACACACAAATCGTGAGCCCCCATAGGTGTTGCACCCCCCCCCCCCCCCCCAATCCAAAACTGCTTCCGGCTCGCCTGGTCACGACCATCTTAACATCTAATCCCCCCCCCCCCCCCCCCCCCCCCCACTGAGAGGACTTTCAAGCAATTTCCTTGGTCTTGAACAAATTTGGCAGGCGGTCTCGGGAGCGAACAAATTGGCTTAGGTTCGGTGAACGGCAAATCATCCCCCCCCCCCAGGTGTAAGAACCTGTCTACGCCACTGTCCATGGATACTGATATGTTGCCTGGCAACAGCATTTTGCACATTCAACATTATATAAGGGGGATCATTTGACCTTCCTGGGCACTTTTTTGCTGTATATTTGGGTTACGAGTTAACATTTCTTTTTGCAGCATACACACATGTAATACTGTAGATTATCAATACAAATTTATATGACGGTTGCCTAGCAACGGTATCTAGCCTAGCACCAATTCATTTGGCCAAAATCCAATGGGTGTTGCCCTGCCTCATGACTTTTATGCTTTAATTGTACATTACTGTACATACTCAGCTAACTTTTAAAGTCATAAACGTTAAATTTTCTTTTCTTAATTGAAAGTGAGTCCATAGCAACACAACGTAGATGTAATTATTAAAAAACAGGTCATGCATCATGACCTCCCTTTCAAAATGGACTGTCCTGACTATGTATTTTGTGCCTATATTTGGTACAATACACATGTTTAAGGATGGTGAATAGAGATGGTGGACATCAGCGGAGTTTGTACACCATACGAAAT
This sequence comes from Echinarachnius parma, assembly GCA_037951105.1. Classification (NCBI taxonomy): domain Eukaryota; kingdom Metazoa; phylum Echinodermata; class Echinoidea; order Clypeasteroida; family Echinarachniidae; genus Echinarachnius; species Echinarachnius parma. The sequence continues at coordinate 49,721 of JBAMJV010001881.1, forward strand.
ACGTCATGTCAAAAGTTTGCGTATAAAACATCGTGCTCATCAAAATGATCCATCAGCAATATGCTTCTAAAAAGGGGGCCTACACTAGTGCTCGTAAATACAGGCCAAACAGGACTCGTGGCTACATTCAAAGGCATATGCAATCCTACTGACATAAACAACTCAAAACGGTTATACGAGGACATCAACATGCACCCTCTATGGACCTCAGTTGTCAGGGAGGTCTTGCCTTCTAAGTTCTGATTGGTCCACTCCCATATCTGAGAAACCGGATGTACTGACGAGATGGACTAAACACTTTGAAGCCATCCTCAATCGTCGGTCAGCATACAATGATGAGGCAATTGACCAGATGCCCCCGATTAAATCACACTGATCATGAATGTTTCACCCGACAATGTTGAAGTCAAGAAGGCAACTAGTTAGCTCTCAAACGACAAATCTCCCTGATCAGATGCCGTTCCTGCTGACATCTACATAGATGGACGTCCTGTGCTTCTTGAAAAAAAAAACACTTTGCTGCTACAATCCGCCAAGGGCTTCAATGGCTTGTTCCACAATAACTCAGGGATGCACGTATTATACACCAGTCCTCTAAAAAAAAAACAGGATATCGCTAACTATTGAGAGGGCGAATAACCAGGCTGCTGTCTGGAAGGCAGCTCTGACTGTAGCCCCAGAGATAACTGGCCCTGGGGAGAGGGATTGGAAACTCCTTGACGACAGACTGGTGGTTGACTGGACTAAAGATGCTCCGACTCCAAATGCCATTCTGGGATTGGTTGCCTGCAAATGTCTCAGACACTCTCAGACACGGCGATGTGGGTGCCGGGCTAATGGACTCCGCTGCACAGATGCATGCGGTTGTTGTGACTGCCAGAACTGTGATACTGATGCAGATGCAGATGAAGCCGACGAAGATAGTGACAATTAATATGTGTAACAGGGTGCAGATTTGGCTCTATTTAATCAACTCCTCGTGATGATGGTATCATCGACAAGTGATGCTGTTCACGCAGTTTTCATACTGTAGCTGATTTCACTAAAGTTAAGCCTTATCAACTGCAGTACCCCGTTAAAGTGATCTAGCAGCTTTGTTGACACACGTGCAAAAAAGGATGAGGGATTAATATACCTAAGTACTGTAGTTATCTGATATATCCACAAAGTAATATGCGAACATTTTACATTAAATTTTTTTTTTTTGTCTGAGATATGAGCATTAATCCAAAGTGATATCTACTAACTCATTGCACTTACTTTGTACATGCATTATCCCGTAGATATTTTCATATATGAGCACTTGCATTGTAAATATATTTTGAACGAAATGGAAATTAAAACAAACGAAACCTGTCTTGTGCTTTTATTTTTAATATGAAAATGATAAACCTTAAGGTATTATAGAACCACAAGAGTTTCAAATACGTTGTGAGGATTTCGACAATGTTAGTAAGTCCCTTTAATTTATTTATGTGTTATAGATGCAATTGCAATTACTTTCTTTGTAATATTCTTTTTAAATACGATACAAAATTACAACTGGAGCTACTCAGTGAATTCAAATATACACGTGCAATATGTTTTGCGTTTATATATTTAGCGTAATAGTTTTAATATCTAATTTGTCTTTAATACAAAACATACTGTATTATTTAAAATATATTGTATATGTAGCTATTTCAAATTTTTTAAATCTTTGTATGCAATTTCGGTGTATGAAGACATGCAATTCAGCCCTGTGACCACAATATGTTTTTTAAATGAATAAACCATATACAGGATATATGAATTGAGATAATATTTGTTGCCATGCAATACCGGTGTACATACTCGGCATACGGTTACCAGAAATTGGACAAAGCTTTATTATATTTGAATAAAACCATATTTCCAACATTGTTAAAATGTGTTCATTGCATTCTGTGTTCTTTAATTTAGCTGAATTGATTTTCTCCCCTCTATAATTAGCTCCCTATACTCACTATCAAGGTTCAGAGAGTATAAACGTTGTGGACTACTCGACATTTAAGCTAGTTGTATTTGTATATCCTGATAAAAGGTGGTTTTGTGTCGTTCATTGATGTAAATGTATATATACAAACAATTATAATTTTATTTTTCATTCATAAATGGTGATGATGATGGTGGTGGTGGTGGTGGTGGTGATATCGGTGGTGGTGATGATGATGATGATGATAATATTGATGATGATGGTGGTGGTGTCATTGTATGGACGATAAGACAATTAACAGAATGATGAAGTTCTATGAATGATGTAGATTGTATCAAAGACAAAATGGTTAACTCCGTGTCATGGGAAATGACTCATACATAGTCACGTGACCCTCATTGTCATGGTAGTGACCTTATTTACGCTCCTTGATATGTTGGTGGGTGCAGCCATCTAACTTGGATGTAGTCTGGTTTTATTTTTTACCAAGAATTGAAAATACCATTATTTGAAAACTCCGGGGTGCAGCACACTCCTTTAAAAAAAGCCCTTTCTGGACTTGGGTATATCATAAAACTTGTTATATCCTACATGAATGAAATCCTGTTCAGTGATTGGTCTACATAGCGTCATGTGACCAAACATAGTAATGCCCATGGAGAAAAATGTGCTATGCGTGACGTCATTCATGGAATAGTAAATGCTATTCCATGAATGACGTCATAGACGCCGGGTGATCATATTGAGCCCATAGAGATGCGTGTTATAAAACTTCCCTGCGAGCAGAGGTCTTGTTTTAGCTTGCGAAGATGCTCGACGAGATTTCCCAAAGAGTTATTTAAAAAGAAATACAGAATATTTTCACCCGTGAATATCAATAAGTTCCAAAGAATATTCTAGAGATGCATTTCATGTATAACGTAGCGGTATTCGAATTTTAAAATTCCGACAATGGTGCACATTGTGCATCGTTGTCCTTCTGTGGTCGTGACACTAATTCGTCATTTAACAATCAGCCGCGGTGTGCACTGCACTAGCTGTATGTGTAATGTACGAATAACTATTTTCTCCATACAATTGCACGTGTGTATGTATAAAGCGGGTTAACTATTCACTTTGATGCGCGCGTTTTGCATTTGGGTGCGCATTAGTTGTTAATGCGCGTAACCATGAATGGAAAGATAGCGCAATACGCTCTCTGCGTTAGGACTTTTGCGCAAAGGGGGTCAGTGTCACAAACAGAACATAGTCAGTGCAGTGCTGGTTCCATGATCAATGTTTTGTTTTTCTTTATATTTTTCTTTAATTTAATTGAAATTTATCATTTATTTTTGCGATGATTATGATTATGCGAAGGATATAAAACAAATATATCATGCACTATTTCGAGCCACTAGAGGCTGTCAGTGCATGGTATATTTGTTTACTATTCCACCCGATGTTATCAAAAATTATATTAGACCTGAATGATATTTCAAATCACTATGAACGGCATCATATATATTGTAATCTAAATACAACACATATTTAAACAATTTAATACATATTATAATAATAAAAAATAATTGGATTCAAATCAATACATTGCCAAGCTTAGTGTCAATTTTGTACACACAAATACTGACACACACACACATATGAGCGCTGTATGCAAAGGAATCATAATATATAACGCAAAAAATCCCGAGAAAGACGATGAAATAAACTGGAATATAAGTCAGATGTGTGGTTGCTAGGCAACGTACTGATCTCCATAGACGACTAAGTAGTCTTCATATGTTGCACCATCAAGTTTAATCAAGATACTACTTTCACTAATGTAGGCCTATACAGCACAAAAATGTGCCCAGGAATGGTAAAATAACCCTTGAAATGTATGTTAGATGTGTGGTTGTTAGGTAAAATAGTGTTGCTAGGTAACGTGACGGTATCCATGCATAAACTTAAGTATTGCAAATGTGTTTAACCAATGTTAACCGAGTACTCAAAGTAATACAGGCCTATAAAGCAGAACATTTCTGAGGAAGGGTAAAAAAAATGCTCAAAATATGTCATATATGTGGTTACTAGGTAAAAGTCGTTGCTAGGCAACACATTTGCCTCCAGGGATAATCAAATTATTCACTTAGCTTTGCACAATCAAGGCTACTAATGTTATGTCTTGTCCATTTATAATTTTAAAAAAATAAACATATATATGTATTAATCTTAAGTTTACAAGTTATATTGTCTTAATCGACTGGATGTATTCTAGCTGTACACAATTGTACAGCAAAATGGCATTTTCATGAAAATGAGGGTTTGGTTTGGCATCTACTAACAAACACCTGTATCAGAGAATATTGTTGAAATGTTGTTTTTTTCTTGAAATTTATCACTTTAGCATCAATATAAAGTCCATCAAAGTGAAATTAATGGCTCAGAGAATTTTATATTCGGTTCTGAAAAGAAAATCACCTTGAAAAAAGAAAACGGCAAGCATATATGCAAGGTAACATTGGTTGCTAGGGAAAATTATGTTGCTAGGCAACACAATTTGATTAATATTTACTTACAAATTATGTCAGACTGTCTGGAATGATTTTGTCATTTCATTAAAAGTGTTTAAATCATTGGAAACACACAATTTTTTTTTTAAATATTAACTAATTGGTAAGTAAAACATTTTCTAAATTTCAGTTGTATTTCATGTAAAAAGGGGCATGTATCGCATAATTGGCATTGCCATGGTTACGAGCAAATATTTGTTTGGGGGGTTAGCATTTCTTGGGAGCTGGGTTCATGACCTTTCCTCTAATACCAAATTTTCCGTGCCCGTCCGGGGGTGTAGCCAAATCCTAAAATAAGGCTCTTTTTGGACTTGGCTCATGGACTATAACTCATTACATTGACTTTGTACACAGTTATAACTTTCCTGGGGATAATTAAAGATGTGAACACTTCAATCGTAAATATCTTCTTTTTTAAGGGAAATTAAAAAGAACAAAAACTGTTCCATGGTTCTATTGGTAAAAAGAATACAACAAGGTTTGAGAGAAGCACTAGCTTTTTAAAAAAGTGTACATACTTATGGAAAATGTTGATGATGTACAAAGGTGTCAATCCCCCGAACTTGAGCGATACCATTGATGACCATATATGGTCATTGGTATCGCTCAAGTTCGGGGATATATATGTAACCTCACACAGGTCTCAAAAAAGTTAGGGAGAAAACGGGCTGTTTCAAAGATCGGCGTCCTTTCAAGCACTGTAATCTGATCATATTTATTTGATTAAAAATCATACACCGTATTTAAACATGATTCCTGACGCTCAAAATTTCACAAAAGGTAGATTATGATACCTTCATTCAGGAAATACCAAAATCCTGAATTTCATATTTTAATCAAAATTTGGCAATATCAGCTAATAACAGACAAACTACCACGGCGACACAACGGTAGTTTTGTGGTGTAAGGTCACATATGCAGTGCTGTTAATTTGGATTTAAAAATATGCTTCGGCCCAGAATGATCTCCACCTTTCTTTAAGGCAATTGTTGGGAGGAATATTATGATTTGAACAATGTCAATGGATATTTTTCAATATCATTCAAGGCCGATTCAACATGTTGGATCAGCTTAGACTGAGCAAAACCGACTCTAGCCTGAAGACCAGTCGGATTAAGTCGAGTCAGCACTGTGTGCAGAGGGCTCAATAAATGGTAGTCCCAATGACCCCTGGGGGGTGTTTCACAAAGATCCTAAGTTGATCTTAGCACTAAGATGGTCTTAAATATTATGGAAAGCCATTAGTGTCTTGAAACTGTTTTATAAAAGTTGTTGAAATGCATAAAATGTTGATTTAAATCATATATATTTTCTAATTATCAAAGAAATTTCATGAATTTGATGTGAAGATTATGAATCTCTTTGATAATTAGAAAATATATATGATTTGAATCAACATTTTATGCATTTCAACATAACTTTTACAAAAATGTTTCAAGACACTAATGGCTTTCCATAATATTTAAGACCATCTTAGTGCTAAGATCAACTTAGGATCTTTGTGAAACACCCCCCTGGAATAGAAATAAAAAGACACAGACTGAATTGGATTGGACATATATGCAGTGAGGATGGAACCAGACCAGTGAACAAAATACATGGGGGCTCTGGGAGAATTCACTCCCAAAATGGCATAAACGAGCCCACGAAAATCAATGCAAAACGATTTTAAGAGCGTTATTTTCATGCAGACAAGCTTGGAAGGAAGCGCCCCCCAAAACAAAAACAAAAAAACAACAACAACAACAACAACAAAACAATTTTCCCTGAACCAGACAAGCCAGAAATGAAGGCATTAATATTTAGAATTTTAAATAGTGCAAATTTAACCCAGGGCTTGACCACGGGAACCGAGTGAGTTGTGTACAAACTCTATGGGGATTTCATAATCTCATCTGGGGAACACGTTAACTGACAGCAACATTTTTAGATGTGTTTTCACAGTATTAATCCGTATTTTCATTTGAATGCTCGTTACGACAACGACAATGACAATTTGAATTGTTAAGAAACTGCCCAACTAGGCAATTCATGAGAAATTTGTTTGTAGAATCATTCAAAAGTGAGAAAAAATAAGGTAATACAAATTACCAATTAACCCATCATGTTAAAGCACTATAACAGTATACAAATGATGCACAGGCATGAGTGGATCGGTACGAATTGGATGCACGAGTTTAACTTTGGTATGGGTTTTAGACCATTTCCAAAGTTAAAAGAGTCCATACAATTCTTACCGATCCACGAAATATGCCTGTGCAGCATTTGTTTTATAAAATGGGCGCGAAAAAATGTGAAAATCAGACTTTTTCCCAGTAATGGCTAAATTGGCTAAATTTACCGACCCATGGCTTCAAAAGTACCGACCCATGGCTTCAAAAGTACCGACCCATGGCTGCAAAAGTACCGACCCATGGCTGGGAACAAATTTGATTTCACATTTTAATGTTTTTTTGTTTTTTTAATTATACAATTTTGTTTATATTAATTTTAAAATAAAAAATGAAAAAAAAAAATCAGATTTTTACAAAAATTTTTTTTTTTTTTAGATGAAATAAAAAAAATTATATCAATTTTAACAGAAATACTTTTTTTAAATGATCATTTTTTTTTTTTTTTTTTTTTAAATCCACAAAATACCCCTCTGCAGCATTAGTTTTTATAAAATAAGCGGAAAAAAAATGAAAATCAAACTAAAGTGAGCCATGTATCAGTAAAAAACTTTTACATGCTAATTGACCAATCAGAATGCAGGGATTCTTCTACCCATTTTATAATGATAACTAATTGATTGTATGTTTGCCCTTCGCCAAAGTAGATATAAAGTGTGTGTTTGAGCCGCTGTAAACTAAAGAAAAAAACAATCATAAGCAGACTTGGTTGGGGATCGAACCCAGGACCTCCTGATTACTAGTCGGGCGTCTTAACCACTAGAGCACCGAGATCACCCGATGGTTAGGGTTTCGTCTTAACCACTAGAACCCCGAGATCACCCGATGGTTAGGGCTTCGTCTTAACCACTAGACCACCGAGATCACCCGATGGTTAGGGCTTCGTCTTAACCACTAGACCACCGAGATCACCCGATGGTTAGGGCTTCGAGTTTGACATAAGGCTCTTGATTACCCATAATCATGATCCACTAAAAAAGATCAATATACAAAATATAACATGAGTGAATCATTGGGTTAGACTTGTTAACTAGTAAGATAAATAGTTGGTTTGTTAATTATTGAAGTATTGTTATATTAACTCCAAGGTTTTATAAGCACTTCTGAGGAGTTATGTAACATCCCTGGACCAACAACGTACAGGGGGCAGCTTTATGTATTACTTTTTAGTGATCCATTATCTCTTTTCATGTTTTTCCTTGTATTTTTTGTAATTGTATGCATATCTTGCTATAAGTTAAAGTCCTTCCCGTGTCAATGTTGGCACATAAGGTGGCGCCTATCTCCGATTCATTAGCCCTAGGCCATACGTCTACTAAATGTAGCGAATGTTACAGAAGGGGGCCAGTCCTCTGGTAACTCGTGTGATTAACATTATAACTTTCCCTTCTCCCTTCTATAAATGCTGAGCGCCTGGCTAGAAGGCAGAAGGTACCATTTTTAAAGTCTTTGGTATGACCCAGTCTGGGCTCGAACCCGGGACCTCCCGTGCATGAGGCGGACACTAACCGCTAAGACACCATGCTCGGTTTTATCTTGCTATAAACCTATGATGTAAATCATGGAGCCTTTCTCGACAAGCCTTTGGCTTCTATTGGCTTCCCCACACAATTAACTTTTATGTATAATTTGTATTTCATGTGAGGTTTTTTATGTGGAAATAAATTAAATTCAATTAAACTCAACTTTATATTTTTTTCTTCAAAAAAGTGATATTTGAGACTTTGATCATACGACAATATCATTTCAAGATTCTTGAGAATGATATGTGAGATTTACATAGAACAGGAATAATGTTTACCTAGTGAAAAAAGAGTAGTAAATCAATGTCTGATTTTAACTCGATCATTCGCGTTTAGTATCCAAATTCTGATAATATGAAGGATTTAGTCTCCAAATTTGAAAATTCTAAACCCATTTAATTCATCAGTTACCAATAAGGCATAAGCCAAACAACTAGGTACAAGAAGAAGTGTGAAAGCTCCAAGTGATGTTGGTAGAATTTTCACAAAGTTAATGGATCACTTTAAAATAGTACAACAATGTATTAGTTTGCCAATAGTAATTCCATAATACAGGGCTGAAAGTTAGCACAAGCTGCAGTAGTCCTGGGGGTGTTTCACAAAGATCCTAAGTTGAACTTACCTCTAAGTTGAAAAGAATAATGGTTAGCCATTTGTAGCATTGGAACAAAATATATTCAAAAGCAAACATGCAAGTATTTTCGACTTTTCATAAATTCTACATCAAAATCATGAAATCTTGTTGATAATAGAAACATATTTATAAATTAAAACAACATTTAATGCTGTTTAAAAGGACTTTTAGGATTTGTTTTCAAGGAAACTAACAGCTCTCCATATTTGTTAAGTCCAACTGAGAGTTAAGTTCAACTTGGATCTTTGTGAAACACCCCCCAAGCCCACACAAAATTAAGCTTCAGGTCACCCAAATTGTATTTTACCCTTCTAGTCAACCAGAATTAGCCAGGCTTTTTACTGTTTTCTTTGCTTTAGGCCACGTACAGTCAGTGGGGTAGGTACGGGGGGAACTAGTCTTTTGACAAGCCTGTCTCGTCTGAACTGAGTTGAATGCAAGGAACGACTGGACAGCGCGACTACAATGCACACTCTCTTGGCGAGACAGTCTTTTCGCAAATGGATTGCTCTCCGATGAACTTTTGTTAAGTATTGAATTCCTCTACCTATGAGTGGCGCCCAATCAGGAAGCCGGGTTATCACGTACTCATGCATTATGCATCATTCCCCAACGCAAGACACAAACTATACCACAGTGAACCGACGCTGCACGCTGAAGCAATACAAAGGTCCGATGCAAAGCAACACACACACATACACGCACACGTCCCGAGGTCACACACAGAAACACACACATACACACACAGCCTACACAGGGATGTGTTTGTGTATACAATGCTATGTACTGGGCGAGTATGCAGACGTACACGTAGTTCATATTTAAATGGAGAGGCAAAGAGACGTTTGACTGTACAGAAAGACGTGTGTGATATATCACAAAACTATGCATGATTCATTAAATCAAGCATGCATATTCATGAGCCAGTAGAAGTAAAGGCGAGGGGATCGCACGTGAATTCATCATTTTGCCAGATAGCCTCCATCAGGCGTTCAGTCGTTCCTGATCTTGCATGCAAGCGCAGCCATTGCTTGCTTGAGACACGAAGCCTTGTTAAAGGCTAGGGGGGAACATGCCGCTCCCCCCAAAAAAAAAAAAAATTGCCAATAACAAAACAAGGGGAAATCTGCATTTTAAATCTTTATTTACCGATGCAACTGCTCTGCATAGATCTACAGCCTTAGCAGTAAAGACTCCCAGATGCACAGTGCTCAGCGGTAAATCGTTGGTTCTTCTCTGATGAGTTAGTTGACAAATACATTGTAGGATGAGTCCCTGGAATGGGGCGAAAGCCTCAGCTGGAACAAATAAAGAGAAAGGCAACAAATAAATTTTCTTTTCCTGGGTCCAAGCAACCAAAATCAGCAAGAATTAGTAAATATGCCATTTTCTATGCTATAGATCACCAGAATATTGCATTGAGCTTGTCAAAAAATAATTGACCCTTTTCTAACTCTCTGTTCTACTGCCATCTAGCAACAAAAAAACAGGTTAACTTCAATCAATGTTGGTTCATATTTACCAATGCAACCGCTCTGCATCCATAGGCCACAGCCTCAGAGGTGAATTAAGACACCCAGATCCACAGTGCCCAGCAGTAATTCCTTGGTCCCCTGATGAGTTAGTTGGCAAATATGATGAGTCCCTGATAGAGGGTGACAGCCTCATCTGGAACAAATGGAGAGAAAGACAAAACATTGTCAAATTTGTCTGTCAAGGCAACACAATTTAGTGCTCAATACTTTAGTTTTCTTTGCTTTGGGCCAGATAAATCTTGTTTTTGGTTATTCTGCTAGCCCAAATGGTGAACCAACTATAAAGGAGTCAATTTCTATCAAGTAAGTCTGTATTAACCAATGCAACTGATAGCTACCCACATGCATAGCTGCCAACATTTGGAATTTTAAATTAGTAACTGAACTGAACTGAACATCATGTGCGCGAAGCGCACATCATGAGCGTGAATCGCGAAGTCCCTTAAGCCGGGGTCCAGGGCCCGCTTTAGGGCCCTAGAGCTTGAAGCGCGGAGTCCATTGCGGCCGGCGTCCATGGCCCTATTTTTCATAATTTTTGCACAATTACCAGGTATGATTTGGTCAGATTTACGTTTAAATGTTGTATTTTTACGTTTAAAAACGTGAAAACCAAAAAAAAAACCAAAAAAAACGAAAAAAAAAAAATAATAAAAATAAAAAAAAAAATAATCTTTTTTTTGTTTTCTTTTTTTTTCCCCAAAAAATTCGTAATTATAGAAATTATATTCGTAACAATTACGAATTTTTCGTAACAGTTGGCAGCTATGCACATGCAACCCCATAGTGAATACTGCGAGATCTGTGTGGTGTTCAGCAATAAGCCCAATTTGTCCTGCATGGGTGAATATTAGATTACCCTAATTTAGTCACAACTAAATATTAGCAAGGTATTTTTAAGTGTTTTTTAAACTCTATTTTGGACCACCTTCATCTTGCTTCGATCGTGCGGGGCCGCGGGCACATCAAATTTAATAGACCATTCTTTAACTCTCTATTCTACTTGTCCAATTGGGCAACTGCCAACAGGCTACAAAATGTGAATTTCCTTCAATGAAAGTTTATAGGTATTTACCATTTGATGCAAACTGCTCTGCATCTACAGCCCCGGAGGTGAAAACTTCTACATGAACGGGTAAGTTTGCCAACAAGGATGAGTTAATGCGGGTGGGAGACTGGGAGGGGCCGGGGGGAACCTTAGCTGAAACAAATAAATAGAAGGAATACAGTCAAACAGAATAATAATTTCAAAAGACTATATTTTGCATTAATGGCCTAATCTTGACACCACACCACGACATTCCAACATCGAAAGTTATACAGTAACTGTGTACAGTCCACCCCTAAAAGTCAAGGGGTTAAAACTGAAATATGCTGTGGTAACCCCTTACTCCTTTGTCATGTACAATACAGGTAAGTCAAAGCTGCACTCATTGTCCAAGAAAAAAAGGGAAATCCCCTGTCTACCTAGCCTCAAACTATGTTTTTCACACCAGTGATCAATTTGATGCTGACATGCATAGCCAGGTTTTATGTTTGGCTTTGTTCTGTTAATCTTATTTAATAAGTAGTTCAAAGCTGGCTTTATAGAATAGTCACAAATTGACCTACATTCTTTGTATGCAATACAAAAGCTAATGTATAGACTGGAGATTACCAGTCAATTCACACATTCACAGACATAGTATAGGCACAAATACAAATGTTGCAATTCGTTCATCAATCAGCCTGTCATTGTGTTGGCAGTTTCAGTAGGAATTTAGGAAGTTTACTGGGCAGAAGCCTGCGCCTAATCATGTAAACAACTGGTCAACTTTTGTATTTAGAGGGCAGTACAGCTTTGAGGAGATCCACTAAAGATCAGATATTCTCAAATAGGAATTAAAAGTAATGTTGACATCAGAAGGCTCAATGTAAGTTTCAAATTGTGTTTAATTCTACCCTCCTACTATACAGTTGGTTTATTTGGTGAGAAAAGTCTTAATCATATGAAATATTTTTACACTTTTGGTTAATCTCACAAACTTGTTTACTGTGTTTATTATGGCATAGGTGTTACGAGTGCTATTAATACCAGATAGTCTGAGTACTACAGAGTCAGTCAGTGGATTAGTTATTGATTCATAGCACTTTGCATAATTTTCGCTCAATTCTCGGGCCATGTATGTATTATTAATTTATAACATGAACATTCAATCATACATTACTCGGTGAACACATCAGATCATACACATTGTATCAACCATGCAAGCCAATGGCATTGCATGCATGCATGCATTCGTCACTTTTTGCATTCATTACACTACAGCTACAGTACAGATATTCAGATGCCAACAAAAGTACAGTATGATCAAAATATAGTAATTAAAATAAGTTTGAATCTTGCAATAGGCATGCCATAGGACTACATTTCATTTTCAAGAGAAACCAACAAATGCAAACTAATTAATATACTATAATGTTCAATAATGTAATGATCAGAGACATCGTATAGGCATAGCCATAGCTACGGCAGGGTGGCACGGCCCATCAGGTTCCAACCACACAGTCACCCGGCCACAAGTATTGGGGATGGTCGACGTCCAGGGCAGGGGGCCGGGTGCATCCAACCCCGCCCCACTATTTCTGGATTTTCGATAATCTTTATGATAATTGTTTGTCTCACCATAAATCAGACAGTCCCAATCGACGACCAGCACCACTGCGATGAAATCATTGGGCTTCCGTAGAGTAGATCAGAGGACAAGTCGTCTAAGAACTTTGCAAAATGTTATTAAATGATATGTTTACAATTATTGCAATATACTGGTACACTGTATAAAGCCCGCGCCTTTGTTTGGAATTGCCACGCGCGCTGGCCATTAGTGCTTCCACAACAAGGATATTAATAAACAACAATTGTTTTATTAATCCTTCTTGCTCACTTCCACTTAGCCAAAGGCATCCAGAGCCCGGGGGGGGGGGGGGGGGGGTGGGTACTCAAATTATCTTTTGGCGGGGATGTGCCTCAGCCAACTTCAAAACGGGGGCCTAAGACGCAATCGTGGCCGAGACCGATCTCGAGTCGTGTAAGCATGGGGGCGGTGTCCGCGTCTCCGAAAACAATTCGAGGTTGCCGGGTCTTTTAAAAATTAGTCCCTTCTAGGTGCGGTGCCTGTCGCTGTTGTTTTTTTTTGGAAAAATTTATGAAAATAGGTATGAGTAGGCTACCCCCCCCCCCCCCCCCCCGGGATCCAGGAATATATAATAGTTTCATGCTTTTCCCTGGGAAAAATCGATCATATTATATACTTTCGTTTTATATTAGCTTTTAATATATTAACCATACTTCCGCTTACTATTCCCGGGGGGTCTGTCCTCATTGAAAGGGGGGTATCATGCGTGACCAAGAAAACGAGTAATTAGGGTGGTTTTTCACGATCAGGCGAGATACTCGAGTATCTCGTTTAGGGTCTCAAAATCACCCAAAATCAAGAAATAGGGTATCTATATATTTTAGGCTAATCAATTACTCGTTTAGGGTATCAAAAAAGATGAATTACTCGTTTAGGGTCTCAAAACTCAGCTTGCTTGCTTAGGGTATCAACAATAGTTATAACTTGCTTTTAATAGGGGTTTACAAAAAAAAAAGATTACTTGCTTAGGGTATCAAATATAGTTATGACTTGCTTAGGGGTTTACACAAAATTGATTACTTGCTTAGGGTATCAAACATACTTGCTTAGGAGTTTACACAAAATTGATTACTTGCTTAGGGTATCAACTTACCGATAATCATACTTGCTTAGGGTGTATTTTTTGCACTCGCAAATACTCGTTTAGGGTGCTTTTGGCAAGTCCTTGGTCACGCATGATACCCCCCTTTCTATGAGGACAGACCCCCCCCCCCCGCCCCCCCCCTGCCCCCCCCCCCCCCCCGGGGTTACTATTACGGCGTCCAATGCCAATTACAATTCTTTTCACTAGCTAGTTGCTAAACAAAGAGTACCGCCGTGTCACCGGCATTATAATGAAGAGAAGAATTTCATGAACAATTTCGTTGTAGGCCTACATTGCCCAAAATATGATTTGTCCGCTTTCAAAACTCCTGACCAAGGATGCAGACCCCTGAGCCTCGCCTCTTTCGCCTCCTCCTACGGGGACTGGATTGCGGTTCCCCCCAGGCCTGTCTAACACCGATGATACAACTAAGTGATTTGTTGTTTGAGAATCGATTACTTTACATATGATTTTTTTTTTCCTCGACTGTGCTGAAGAAGTTTGTACCAAAGTAATGCGCTATCTTCAATTTCGAATTTTGTTTTTATAAAGTCTACAACGGTACAATATAATCTTTTCCCTCTGAGATAAGTACAAAATATATCGGATCAAATGAAATACAAATAATTATGTGTTATCCATAAAGTCGATTAGCTCCGTTCTTTTAATCCTGGTTGTTCCTCATCGATTAGATAGTCTGTTGTTTTCCCTAAGTATAATGTTAATTATATTGTTGAGAATATTTATAGGAGACCTACAATCTACAAGCATTGCTCTTTTTAGTAGACCTCCAGTTTCCAATCTGTATATCCATATTCATTGTAAACTTGTATCTTGTTTGTTGTTGGAAATAAACGATTATTCATTCATTCATTCATATTAGTACAATCCATTAGGATACTATTAATCGGTGAATACTCTATGCCACACGCTTTATAATTGTTTTTTTTTTTTTTTTATTTATTCGGCAAATCCGAATACACATGAAAAGTGTACAAAGTCTGACAAACGACCTCTTCTTCACGAATAGGTTTAATGATCATCCTTATTTGTATGCATTTTGATCAAATGTAAGATCTATAGACTATTATACCTCCATCATGTTCGTCGGTATAATGCATTTTCTTTAAATTAAAATCCTTAGATTGAGAATCAGTTGCTGAAAAATCAACTGCATCTTCCAATTACATTCTTTGAGATTTTATTTTACGGAGCGAGAATCTTATTAGGTAAATGCATAGGCGTACCCAGGGCGGGAGGGGTGTTGACCCCCCCCCCCCCCCCCCCCCTTTACAAAATGGTCTCGAGGCTACTTTTTAGTGGTCTCGACCATCATAAATAAACAATAGTCTCGGCCCCCAAAAACCAAGTGGTCTCGGTCTCGGCCTTGAAATTGTTGACAGATTTCGGTCTCTGCCTCAACAAATTTAAAAGGATCTCGGACTCGGCTACGAAAAATCTTAACCAGCACCCCCCCCCCCCCCCCCTCGAAAAATCCTCACCGACACCCCCCCCTCTAAAATTCTTCACCGACACCCCCTCCCTCAAAACAAATTCACCGACTCATCCCCTCGAAAAATCCTCACCGACACCCCCTCCGACGAAAAATCTTCACCGACACCGCCCCCCCCCTCTCGAAAAATCCTCACCCGACACCCCTCCCACCTCGAAAAATCCTCACCGAAAATTTCACCGACATCCCCCTCGAAAAATCCTCACCGACATCCCCCCTCGAAAAATCCTCACCGACACCCCCTCCGACGAAAAATCTTCACCGACACCACCCCCCCCTCTAAAAATCTTCACCGACACCCCCCCCCCCCCGGCCCCCCTTCTCTCGAAAATTGTGGACAATGCAGTAACCGCCCCCCCCCCTCTCGAAAAATCCTCACCCGACACCCCTCCCTCCCCGAAAAATCCTCACCGACAACCCCCCCCCCCTCGAAAAATCTTCACCGACAACCCCCCCCCCCCACCCCTTCTCTCGAAAATTGTGGACAATGCAATAACCCCCCCCCCCCCCCTTGAAAAAAATCCTGGGTACGCCACTGCACTGTGTAAATCCGTTGGGTAAATCCATGCTTAAATTTGTCTTCATCATAATTTTGACTAATTTTGACTTTTTGACCGGATGTACAGTCCTTTGTAAACGATACTATTTGAGATTCCGAATGAACACCCCCGCCCCCTACAAAAGAAAACAAAGTTTTAAAGTTCTTTATTAGGCTACTGTACATTTACATGACATGCCATAAAATAAATTCATGTTGTGGAAGCACAGATGAGGTCATGCACACTTTATTATTGGTACCACGGACACATGTACACTACAGACGATTGCACTTGCACAATAACAACACGTTTTCTGTGCGCAGCTGTACTTGTACCTACGAGGATTGTATGTGATGTCGACGTCTGCTTGTCGACATATTTTTATTCAGCTGTATTTTCTACCCTTTGTAGTTTGTATTGTAGTTTTTATGTCGACCATTTCAACATAGCGCTACCAATCATGATGGTGTCCTTGTACTTTCATTTCTAGCGAACAGTTTCCTGATGGTAAGTTTTTATTCTGTTTTTGATAAACAGCGATGATCGGGCTATAGAGTATAGGCGTTAGATATGCACGCATCACCACCTGCTGTTATGTGGATGGTCAACCTGTAGGCGCCGTGCGAAGTAACACATGGCGCTGAAGCCCCTTGACTTGCAGGGGTGGGAACGCACCAGGCGCAGGCAGGCAAGGCGCCGCACGCGCCGTGGATAGAATTAGGGGCCATCTACAAAGTACGTACGCAATTTTTTGTCTGAAATTGACCCCCCCGCGGGCCCCGCCCCCCCCCCCCCCTTATCTGTTATGTCATGTGTAAAATGCTCTGTATGTTAAACATAATTATGACAAACTATGTGGTACTATTGTCCTATTTAATCCCGGTAGCGTCGGTCTTAATCATTATCAACTGGGTCAAAGTGCCGTCAAAGTGAATTTGCAAACACCACTCGCGCAATCAATGTACACTGGATGGCATGCCGCGCGAAAAAAATATGCACTCGCGCAATGCGATTCTGTACGAAAATAAAATATGCACGAAAAGTATAGGTGAAGACAGCTGCATGGTGCCCCCCTCCCCCCCCCCCTCCCGCTTGTACGCACTTTTTGCACTTTTGTTTGCATGTAGTTGAATGCAGCGTACGCATCAGCGTATCCCCCCCCCCCCCTTGTGCGTACGTACTTTGTAGATGGCCCCTTATGTTATAGCTTTAAAGCCCAATACCAGTTTTGTGAAACGCCCCCCCCCCCCCCCCCCCCGCTCAAAAAATGAAATGGACGCCCTTATTACCAATCATGTGAATGAATATGTTTTTACCAATACGGGATGATAACAAATGGGCCTGGAAACTGCCTACTATTGATATATTTGGTAAATTATAAAAACTCATCTCGTACTGTAAATTGAAATCACCGTGAATTGAAAACCCTCGTGCGCTGCGTGCTAATCCTATGGCAAATGCGGCGCACGTGTGTATCGCACGAACGAGCGTATAGATGAAGCCAGCGTAGACGGTGAATTTAGTCTCGATGTCAGCGGCTTTCATATTAAAATACATAAACAGTTTAACTGATATTTATGCATTTAACGATAAGGTTTGATTTGTCCACGCAAGCCACTTTTAACGCTATACAATACTAATCAATTATTTTGGCCAATAAAGTTATTTCCGATAATTTTCCCAAAACGAGCATTTAGGTTTAACCCTAGCTAATAAGGCCGGGGGGGGGGGGGGGGGGAGTTATTTAGTCTTCTTTACATTTTAGGTGTTTGTTTTGGGGGTCAAAATAGTTGAATTATAGTTAGAAACAAAGTAAACAACAAATACAATAAAATACATAAGTAAAAAATACAAAGACATACATAAGAAATAAGAACAATAGAAAACATAAGGAAGAACCTAGCTTTTCCAAATTTTGTTGTTGAATTATTATTCCAAATGGTCTAAAGAATATATGTAGTGAAAAATGTTATTATGAAGAATATATGTATGAATTATGTGTCAAAATATGAATTTGATTACCTTATTTGCATAAATTACCATAAATATGCAAATGAATGAATTTTCAAAAGATTGAAATTAGATATACACTTCACTTAAAGGGATAGTTGAGTTTTGGTATAGAGGGCGCTACACAAAATAATTTTTTGTGAGATAATGAAAAACTGAGTGTAAAATTTGAAAGAGCATAATATTTTAATGACAGAATTAACTAACTTTATTTGATCAAAATCGGTTCAGAAATGGCTGAAATATAAACATAGCCATTTGTAAATGTGGGGCCCCACATGTATTCAATGATTTTGAACCAGCCGTTACATTTTTTTTTTAATGCGATCCTCTTTTCAAAAATTTACAAAAGAGGTTTTTAAATAGTTGTTGATTATCTCTCTATCTAATCACTATTTCAACTTAACATAACATGCACAATATTTTATTTAAAATGGTTGAAACCGATAGAGTTTTTAGAGAGCGCCCTCTTAAATTTGAACAGCTCTTTTTTTAAAATGATAACAGGCTTTTTACTTAGTCATTTGTAATTTTGTATTGCTTTCGATCATGGTGGAGTTATAAAGTATAGTTTGTAATATAATGGTGTCAGTTTTGGTTACTGAAATTCAGTTAGACCAAAACTGTAACTCTCTTTACCAAAAACTCAACTATCCCTTTAACATGCGTGCAAATTTTCACAGCGATCAGCCACTTCCCGGCCGAGATCTTAACCCGTTGCTTACGGGAACCGGGTGGGCTGTGTACAAAGTCTATGGGGATTTTCAGAATCTTGTAGTGAACAGTTATGTCGACTGGGTGTTGTGTGAAAATTTCAAGTTATATGGCCGAGTAATTAGCAAAAATGCCCCGCCCCCCCCCCCCCCCCCCCCCCCCCACTCAGTATTATTATTTGAAAGCATCTCCGGACTACATTTCTGAACCCCCCTTTTGCGGGCTTTTCGCAGGCTTTTCCTGCCTCAGGTGAGCTAGCAGGAATTTAAGGAATTTGATCCCGGGATTTGATAAATGTGACCTCACACCACAAAACGACCAATAAGTCGGGAAAAATGATTGTGCTATTTTTTACATGACAGTAAAGTAGAAGTCAATACCTTTAAAATGGTATATAATTTGTCATATTTGGACTAAGCGAACCCTCTCAAAATGAGCAGCCAAGATTTGGAACATGGCTGAATCAGGTTTAAAGTTAGGGAGAAAACGGGCCGTTTCAAAGATCGGCGTCCATTCAAGCACTGTAATATGATCATATTTATTTGAATAAAAATCATATTTAAACATGATTTCTGATGCTCAAAATTTCACCAAAGGTAGATTATGATACCCTCATTCAGAAAATACATAAATCCTGAATTTCATATTTTAAACTAAATTTGGCTATATCAGCTAATAACAGACAAACTACCACGGCGACATAACGGTCGTTTTGTGGTGTAAGGTCACAAATTTTCTATACATGTTTTTCAAATAATGTAAAGAAAGATATTTCATAACCCCCTTTTTAAATTTCTCAGGAGTTTTTTTTAAAAGAAATCTCCGGGTAAAAAGTCAAATACACCCCCTTTGTTTACAATTCTCAGGCCAGACTTTGTTGTGCGAAAAGTATCCCTTTATCAGAGATTTAGGGAACACGCATGCGGTCCCTCCGATCCCGGAGTGGGGGGGGGGGGGGGCCGGGAAAAATGCAAAATTATATTTTGCGGTCCAGTGGATAATTTAACATCTGAACACCTCAACCAGTGCCAGATGGTTCTCGGTCTAAGCCACTTTCGGTCTCCGTCCCGTTTTTGTAAATTACGCACACCCCCCCCCCCCCCCCCCCCCCCCTTGAATGGTGATCAACCTCTGAAATGGACCTAATGGAGTATCATACTTTTTTAGTTTAAACCCCTGAATGTCGTAATGCTCTAAAACCCTATGGCACAATGTCAAAATCCTGTGCACCTGAAAAGTACAATTTTTGTGTATTTGTTTCCTTTTGTTCAGGGATCTGTGCAGTGAGTGCTGAAAACCACCCCTTGTAGATGACGCAATGCATACCTGAAAATTATATCTTTTGGCACTTTTTTGGGACGCGGGTGCAAAGCCAGTCATGCTGGGAGTGACCCCCCCCCCCCCCCCCCCCCCCATCATCATTGGTGCATGCTGTGCAACATGCAGTATTTTGGTATGACTGGGAGATAACGGCTAGGGCCTTGGGGAGGGTTCGGATTGAGGGGGCACCGTTTTTCATGTGACAATCAAGCAAAATAAATTATACAAGCATGCGAGACTTCCGCGTTTCCGCGGAATTCCGCGTTTTTGAAATATAAGAAACGCGGAATACCACGTTTTTTTTTTATGTAAAAACAAAATATTACATTTTGTTTTTTTTGCTTTTTTTTGTTGCTTTTCTTTATTAAATGTATAGAGACAACATTTAAACGTAAATCTTACCATCCACAATGTTTTCAATTGCCATAACTTTTTTTCTTTATTTCTTTGTTTGTTTTCTAGTTTCTGGAGAAGCAGAAGAAGGATGAGGCACAGATTTTAACAGAGATACATCTAGGTCATCTGAGTCGCAAGAGAAAGTTCCCTCTCAAGTTAGAAGACAAAAGAGCGCTGCAAGATT
Source organism: Echinarachnius parma (assembly GCA_037951105.1). Classification (NCBI taxonomy): domain Eukaryota; kingdom Metazoa; phylum Echinodermata; class Echinoidea; order Clypeasteroida; family Echinarachniidae; genus Echinarachnius; species Echinarachnius parma. The sequence goes on from JBAMJV010001881.1 coordinate 70,519, forward strand.
TTTGCATCACACAGAAGAACGTCAGATGCACTTTGGATTTTGGAATAGCCAACCATGCCACGGTCCACAAGCTCCAAACTCTAAGAGAGATATGTGCACTCGTAAGTTCTTGATCCAGCCTCTTCGGGAATGAAAGATATCTTACAAAAACAATGGAGATATTGGACTCTGAGAAGTTGCCTCAACTGCGCTGGAAAAGGCTATCGCTTTCGGTGAAGAAGTTGACAGATGAAGAAGTGTGCCATCTGTGTCAGGAGTTAAAGAAACCCAATGATGGAGGGCGACTCATTACGATTTATGACAGACTTGGCCACCCTGCAGCATCCCTCACTAACAAAGCCTTCCAATGGGTTCCTGGAAGCGGGAGGCATGGCCTAGTGCCATCTGCATGTCATGGAAGTAACAATATTGTGCTGAGAAATGGTTGTCTGGATGGTGTGCAGGAAAACAAGTTGATCTTTGGTGAATTGTTTCCAATGGAGAGTGGACAAAGCGCAGAAGGTAGCAGAATGGTCTTTGGAGAGGAAGCAGTAAGCTCCTTGACTTGCAGGGGTGGAGCAGATTGTGGGGACCATGGAAACAGCAGGAAGTCATCTGACACTCATGGGAGCATCCAGGAGATGAAGAGGGAAAATGAGACAGACGAGAACTTCGCTTTTCCAGGGATTGCAAACCGTGATACTTCATTCCCTGCATTTGATCCCAATATCAAGACGGAGGTTCCCAACATATCCAGCTATCTGCATAATAGTGAACATGAAGCAAGTGGGCATGCAGTCATAGTTGAAGACCTGCAGGCATTAGATCCTGGTGTGGGGAACTCTCCTGAGGAAATGCCAAGGGCAGATTCTCCGTCAACAGAAGAATCCAGGACTGCCAGACATTCTGATGGGGATGAATCATTAGAGGAAATGGAATATAGCACATTATTTGTAAAAGAAGAGATTGCAGAGTATGATCCTGCTTCAGATATCTCACAATTCCATAGAAATAATGGAGAAAAGGCAGAGACGAGCAGTGAAGGCACAGAAGATGGACGGACATCAACTAAAAAACGCCATTATGATGGGTCAAACTTAGGAAGGGATAAATATTATGGCATAAAACTATGCAACCAAATTTTGGAAGCATTTGTAAAATCAAGACAGGCTGCTGGTGAAGACTTAGAGTTTCCTCTGTTGAGAGAAAAGGACAAAGGATGGGCTTGCCCGATATGCAAAAGAGTTGTCTCAACTCGTTGCAATGTTATACGGCACATCGTAAGAAAACACGGGGAAAAGAGAAGAGTAACAGTAACAAAGAAGCTGAAAGAGCGAGAAAAGGTGAAAGAATCTTTCAAACAAAAAGAAAGTGACCAGGAAGGAAAAAAATTGGTCAAAACAAAGAAAAAAGAAGGAGCCGTTTCCCTCACGAAACAGTGCTGCAAAGTTTTGGAAGCATACGTCCAATCCAAGGAGGCTGCTGGAGAGAAAGTAGAATTTCCTCTAATCCAAGAAAAGGACAATGTATGGATGTGTCCGATATGTGGCAAAGCTCTAGGAGATCTTTGGGTTTGCAAGCGACACATCACAACTCACAAGCACCTTGGAAAAGGAGTAAAGGGACAGGAAATGGAATACAAACAATCTGGTAAGAAAAAGTTGAACAGCATTCAGAAAGTGTCTGGCAACTCAGCAGAGGCTAATGATGAAGACGGGCAATTCCTTCAAGTCCGAGAAACAAAACGAGGATGGGTATGTCCAGTATGTGGTGTAGCTCTGGGTGATATGTTGAGTTGCAAGCAACACATTGTCGCGATTCACAAGGGAGAAAAGGGAGTGAAAAAGATGGAGAGGCGTCTAAGTCACGAATGCCTTTGGTACAAGAAGCAGTGCAGTAGAACTTTAGAAGCATTTGCCAAAACAAGAACTGCCGGTGAACAAGAGGATTTTGCTTCAATCCGAGAGACACAGTCGGGATGGGTGTGTCCAATATGTTGCAAAGTTATCGGAAGTCTTTGGAGTTGCGAGCAACACATCGTCACAACCCACAATGAAGAAATGGAATTGAAAGAGGAGGACAGCGAATGTAGTGGGAATAATGGAGACATGCCAAAAGAAACTGTCCAACAGCAGGAAGGTGTCAAACTGGATGGTGAAGTGAAGGAAGAATGCCAGTTTGCACTTCAAGAAGATGAATATTTTCAAGCATTTGAACCGCAAGTAGATTACTGGAGTGAATCTAAAATAATACAGTACTTTGGCTACAGAATCAGTGAGGGCAGAAATCAGATGCGATGCAAATTCATTCTGGAAGCATTTGTAGAATCGATGAAGGCTGCCGGAAAAGAAGTTGAATTTCCTCTGGTTCAGAAAAAGGATAATGGTTGGAGTTGTCCAGTGTGCGAAACAGTTGTGTCCATGCGGTATAATTTTTACCGGCACATAGTCAGAGCCCACACAGTACAGCAGATGAAAGACTTGCATGTAGGAGCGCAGGGTAAAGTGAAGGAATCAACTGGCCGGATGAAAGACTTACATGTTGGAGAGCGGGATGAAGCAAAGGAATCAACTGGCCGAATGAAAGACTTACATGTAGGAGAGCAGGGTGAAGCAACAGAACCATCATGCCATTTGGATGGAAAACAAGCTGGACCCAACCCTGGCATGTTAACTGATGAGGACTGGGAGGTCTACAGAACCATGAACGCGTTTGGGTTTGAGCGCTGTAAACCCGATACTCTGCGATTGAAACAGGGCATGAAGATCTTGCAGGCATTTGTCAAAACTGAGAAGGCGGCCGGAAGAGACGTGAAGTTACCTCTGATCAGAAGGATTAAGAATAGATGGCCGTGTCCAATCTGTGGCACAGGCCGTGCACGTCGGGGCGACTGTTTCAAGCACCTGATACAGTGCCACGGAGGGGACGAAGTGAAGAAGCATTTGTGCCACATCTGTGGTAAGCGCTTCCTCAACAGACATGCATTTGATGATCACGTCACAGCCCATGGGACAGAGAGACCTGTGAAGTGCGATATCTGTGGGAAGGCCTTCAAGCTGGAGGCCAGTATGCGTAGCCATAGAGATCTAGTCCATGTTCGAGGCGTTGAAAGGAGGTTCAAGTGCCACTTGTGTCCCAAGGCATACCCTGACAGGTATACCCTCCAGCAGCACGTGCTGTCACACTCTGACAAACGGAATTTCGTTTGTGACATGTGCGGTTCGACACACAAAAAACAGAGGGACCTCAGTAGGCATAAGTTCAATGTGCACAAGCGGGTCAAGAAGGAGAAAAAGGAAGAAAAGTTTCAGTGTGACACGTGCGGCGGTGTTTATAAATCAAAGGCGACAATCGTGAAGCACAAGCAAATGCATAGCGGAAATCTGCGTCTGTTGAAGTGCCGACATTGCGAGCAAACATTCCAGACTGATAGTGGGAGGCGTCAACACGAGTTCTCCCACAGTAATGCTCGGCCCTACGTCTGTAGCCATTGCGGCAAAGGGTTTGCCTCTTCCTGCAATCTCACAGACCATGTTCGCATTCACACGGGTGAGAAGCCGTACAAGTGTGATATCTGCGGAAAGGCTTTCACGAAGGCCAGCAATCTGAACACGCATAAGAAGGGACAGCACAAGAACATATAAACACAATTGTACTTTGCTCTGAGCAATCAAGAGTCCTAGTTAAACGTATGTGTGAATCACTGGAGTACTGTTTATCAGGGGGTGACGTACGTTGCATAAACAGTTGCATTTAATCGCAAGTCAGAAGATATGCGCACTTGAGCCAATCAGAGTTGCCCATTTAGGTGTATTTTATGTCTTGTGATTAATCGCAACTTTGTGTTTTAGTGATCACAATTATTTATGCAACACTTCCCTGATGATACTGCTAGGGGATGATGTTGGTTGGGGTTTGGGGCTTGTAGACCCCTATATTGCCTTCCAGTAGTCTGTCCTAGTTTAGACCTGTGCAATGCTAATATCAGTATTAGACTTCTATGTGGTCCATGTAACCTGGGATTGTCACAGCTACTCATTGCCTAGCCTTTAACAAGGCTTCGTGTCTCAAGCAAGCAATGGCTGCGCTGCATGCAGGATCGATCAGGAACGACTGAACGCCTGATGGAGGCTATCTGGCGAGTGGTGAATTCACGTGCGATCGGCAAATGATTGTGCAGGGTAGTCGCGCTGTTCAGTCGTTCCTGCATAATGCATACTATACCGTGCATTTAACTCGGCTCAGACGAGACATGCCTTGTCAAGAGGCTACTCATTGCCAAGAATATAGTTCTAAACAGTATCAAGCAATCTCTCTTATTGTGCCACGGATTTTAATGCTCTATGGCATTTGTGTGTATTGTAACTCACAAAAATGCGAGCTTGGCACGAGATACTGTATACATTTGTACAGTAACCTGTGACCTACATTAGTAATAGAAAGAAAATAGCTACACACCACTGAATGACATGTATTTTGTTTGCAATACATGCAGAATGGTGTCATATTTACAGTATGTGTTCTGTAATCTTAAAAATTAGAGCTAACTAATATTATCAGTGCTGAAAAACATTCCTATATTTACATTCCTATTATTGAACATGGGCATACAAGCTGGGCCGGGGTGGGGTGGGGCTTGGCATGGTAGCCTACGTCAAGTTTGGGAAAATCAATCTCATATTCGGGAAGCTAGGGGTGAAATGCCCACTTTTGGGGAGCATAGCAAATGAGAATTGGGGAGAATTTAATTAGAGAAACGTACTTCTCCCCCACACCCAGCAAAAGTATGCCCACATGCTAAAATCTTCCAATTCTTCATAATTAATCTGTGCATGTATAAATTTAAAAATGTAACCATGCTTGGTAATTAAAATTGTATATGTACTGGTACAATGATTAACACTGCATTGTACATTATGAATCTCAATAATTGAGATACATGTACATGTACACTAATAGTGACATTGAATACTTGTCTTTATTAAGTGGCCTGCTATATATTTTCTCACTGTCTTAAAGGGGTAGTTTAGTTTTGGTAGAGAGGGCACTGCTCATCACAATTTTGTTGTGAGGTAATGAAAAACTGAGTGTCGAATTTGCGAGAACATGCAATTTTAATGGCAGAATAAACTTTATTTGGTCAAAATCGGCCCAGAAACGGCTAAAATATCAATAAATATATCTGAACTAATAATTATTTGGGGCCCAAATAATTAGATGAATTTTTCAAAACAAAAAAAAAATGCTTGCACTTTTCCAAAAAATTTCAAAAGCGTTTTTTAAATAGTTGTTGATGATCTCTCTATTTAATCATTATTTCAATAAAACATCACTATGCATAATTTTGTATGAAAAATGGTTGAAACCAATGCCTTTTTAGAGAGCGCCCTCTTTTGTTTCAATGGCTCTTTTTTAATGATAACGGGCTTTTTACTTAGTCGTTTGTAATTTTGTATCCCTTTCGAGCATGGTGGAGTTAAAACTATTGGTTTTATAATGTTAATGTCCATGTTTGGTTACTAAAGTTGAGCCTTACCAAAACTAAACTACCCCTTTAAATGGATACCTGCAATAATGTGTATGCAATTGTGCAATTTCTGATGAAAATGGAATAACTACAATGTAAGATCGTTTTAAAATTGTCTCAGTTTGAAAATTATGTTTGTTTGAGAAAAATATTAATTCTAGCTGCCGCAACAGAGATACTACTATGTGTAGTGAGAGCTTAGTCGAGCATGTGTACTTTAGATATACATGTATATGTGTTGCTTATTAGACATTTTAAAATAAAAAGTCTGTATTGATTTTATTTGCAGGGCCTTCAGGAAGATTTTACAATTTCAGGAATTGTCTGCAGTTTGTAACAAAATTGTGCCTCGGGAGTTTGGGAACTTATTTTGTATATATGATTAATTGTAGATTGAGTTTTCTAGGTTCTTTTGTCTTATTCCATTACTCCATGTGTTAGCTTTATACAATGTATGATCTTCCAGTACCACTACAAAAGTGTCTTTACAATATTTTACTATTATGCGCTATATAAATGTATATTATTATTATTATTATTTTTAAATTGTTTTTTGCAATAACTGGTTAATTTGTAAATCGTAATTCATGTAGACATTCATGTTTTTTTATTGCAATATTTTCACTTCCATTTGTACTGTTCAAGAACGGAACATTTGAATATTTCTAGAAACTCACTATCAGTACCATAATCTTAGATTTAAAAAAAATATATGTGAAGAACTGGTACTAGGCTAAGTATAATAAATAATAATAATAAATAAGTAACATTATGAAAGGGTTGTTGTATCAGGGCTATTTATAATGAGGACTTACTGTAATTTGTGTCGGTGTTGATAATTACCCATTGCATATAAACTTTAATTCATGTAGACATGTTTAATACATGTATGATGTATCATGTTTTGAAATATCTTCACTTCCACTTGCATTGTTTAAGATAAGAACGTATGAATATTGCTACAAACTCACTGTCAAACTGTTAATCAATTTCTTTTTGCAAAGTGGATACTCGTTACAAGGAGTTATAAGGACTAAAATTGTTTATATCAGTAATCTTTTTTTTATCAGGGTACAATCATGTGGAGAACTTGGACCAACATGGTATATTAGGTGGTTTATGTTCGCTTGGTCTACACTCGGTTGGTCTACTACCCGATGCCATTAACTTCAATTTCCCCAACTCCAAACACGATCCCTAACCCAAAACCTAATCCTAACCCTAATCCATAATTATAATCATAAGCCCTCAAATTTATAATTTTCTAGTAGACCAAATGGCTGTAGACCAATCAGCAAGTTACCTATCAGGTTCTACTGTAATTGCTTTGTGTTGATAACAATCTGTTTGTAAATGTGACCTTACACCACAAAACGACCGTTATGTCGCGGATATAGTTTCTCTGTTATTAGCTGAAATAGTCACATTTGGATTAAAGTATGAGATTCAGGGTTTTTGTATTTTCTGAATGAAGGTATCTTTATCTACCTTCTGTGAAATTGTTAACGTCCTAAATCAAGTTGAAATGTGTTTTTTTAATCAAAATAAAAATTATCAGATTGCAGCACTTCAATGGACGCCAATCTTTAAAGTGGCCCGTTTCTCCCTTGTTTTAAAACTGCTTCAGCCATTTTCCAAATTTTGGCGCTCTTTTTCAGATGCTTTGCCTTGTCTGCATATGACAAATTATATACCACTTTAAAGCTAATACATTTTACTGTAATGTTATGTGAAAATCAGCATAATCATTTTCCCTGACTTATTGGTCGTTTTGTGGTGTAAGGTCACAAATGTTAATTCATGTACATGCAATTGGTTTTACTGCAATATTTTCACTTCCATTTTGTATTTTTCATTACAAATTTATGAACATTTGATTATTTCAAGAAACTCGCTTTCCAAACTAGTTATTGTTGCCAATTTTGTTTTGTACATCATGTCCCCTTTGCAGAAAGAGATCTAAATGTGTTCTATATGTGCAAATCTGATTGGTTGAAACGCGCACATTTACTTACAATCGATGGTATTTCTTTCTGCAATGGGGCCCCTGTATGTTTTGTTACATTCATACCATGGCTTTGTTGCAAAAAGAGTTGCAAGCGAATGCAAAGTTGCTATGACATGTTATTTTAAGTCAGAAAATATGCACATCTGAACAAATCAGATTGCGCATTTAGTCACATGTTCTGACTTGCACTTAATCGCAACTTTACAATCGACTGCAACTCTTTTTGCAACACGGCCCAGACCATACATTACACAATTCATACAAAAAAGGATGAATACATTCACTTCTGAAATATCAGTTTTATATAAATCCCTTTCATTAAATATTTCACACAAGAAAAATGCATTGGAAATGGTATAATATTACAATGTACAGGATGTATTGCACCATTCCAGGTACCAGTACATACAATATACATGTATCTTCTAACCCCTTCCTTACCAAATCATTTCAGGTTCTGTCAGAAATATGCAAGCTACAAAATCTGGAAACACCTTTACAGTGCAACCTAAAAACCAGCATCTTAGGACTATTGAATTTAACTTGTTATACAAAGTACCTAGAACATGTTACCTTATTTTAACAGAGCTCGTTATAAAGAGGTTTCAATGTAGTAAATTATGCATCCAGTAAGAATTAACAATTCATACATCCTTAGCAAGTCTCAGTAGAAATACAGTGGAACCTTGCAGTGCTCATGGGACAAACCATTTTATAACAACGCAATTTTACTGGTAGTGGTACCAGCTCTTCGTAATCCTTTTCAATGATAAAACAAGATATAAAAGGTAACTTTCATGATCTCGATCTCCTTGTTATAAGGTTTCACTATACACAAGATACTTTACTTGTGAAATAACTAATTTCAGCATATTCAAATTTACCCATCTAGCACTATTTTAACCAGCAAAAATTTTGTGTTGAATTGGTTGAGGGAAAACGGGAATTACTTTCCATTTTATAAACAAAAATGTCAATTCTTTTCACTTGAAATCTCACACACAAACAAAATAAAAAATGATAATTTTAAAAAGAGTGAACATTTGTGATTAGAGCATGCCTGCAAAACTCTGACAAACCTATAATATTTTCACTACAGTTGAATTGTGTTTCAAAAAAACAATTTGAGACCTTGGTTATAAAGGTAATAAAATATAACTGGTTGAGCTTTGGTTTCAATCAAACGTACAGAACAGTATAGCCTACATGATGAATACTGTCAAGTGTTGAAATATCAACAGTTATATATTCATGATTTAACCTATTAATTCTTCATAATACATTTTATTTCACTCCCCTTCTATCATCACATGATTACCCATGAGAAGAACCATTTTGTCAAATTTCACAAGTATGCAAAGTTGCAAACACACGGAAGGGAATCATTCTCATTTGAAGTACATACTAAATGTACTTTAAAACCAACCAAAACACCAAAACAAGAAGTTTTTTTCTTTCTAAGAACCATTACTCTGTATTAAAACTCTGAAAAAGTTAACTCAAAACACGGGAGAACTTGCCATAAATATATTCAATGAATGACAAAGAGCAAAGGGAATCTAATTTCAACAGGAATGGAACCAGGGACCTCCATATTCATAAAACCCCACTAGCTTAAAGGGACTTAGTAACATTGTCCAAATCCTCAAAATAAAATTGTAATTATAGTGGTACCCTCATACCTTGTTGTATTCATATTAACAATAAAATCATGGGACCGGTTTTGGTTTTTCAAATTTCCCTTTCGTTACAAAGATATGTACGATCGCAGATAAGAAAAACACCCCCAGAGTTTTGAATCTGTGTACAAAGTGAATGCAGTGAGTAGTGTCCATTTGACTTGAAATTTTCACACAATACCCTGTGGACATATGAGATAACAACAATATACATTGCATCAACCCTTCATCACTTTTTGCACATGCCAACAAAGTTACTATATCCCTTTAATGTTTGCCGAGTCCATTTTTGATGACGTAGCCAAGTATTAAAAGTCATGATCCAGTAGTTACTAACTAGGGTTAAATTAGTGATGCCAAAGGCTAAACCAGCTACTCATAATTGGGTACTAGGAAAATTGCTTGATACTCACTAAACTGTATGATCTGATAAAGATTTAACATGGAACTAAATAGCTAGCAGGGTTTTATGAATATGGGCCCAGATTGGAGAGCTGAACGCTTTGGTTGATTATTTGTATTTATTTGAATTGTTTACACGAAAAGTGTATCAAGGTTACAAACAAATAATAAATATAATTTATAGCATATCCTACCTTGCAGACCATTATTTGAAATAACAAAGTTGAACAGAATTGTGTTTCTCATAACAGAAGTCAACTGTACATGGTTTGGTAAGAATGGGTTGAATTGAATTAGAAATATGATCTTTTTATATGGTTGTATAGTTACAAATCAAATACATTTTTCTGTCAATGCTCCTTATACATGTATGTAATATACATATTGCATAAACATTATATGGCATTATAGAACTGGAACCAAAATTTTATCTTAAATGATTGTATCACAAAGTAATGGATCAACCATTGATTTTCATTGAATGATTCACATGTAAAATACATGTTGCATAAACATTATACTGCCTTATAGAACCAGAAACAAATAAGGATCTTAAATGGTTGTTCAATTAAGTAACAAATCAACCATTGATTTTCATTGAATGATTCACATGTAAAATACAAGCTGCATAAACATTATATGGCATTATAGAACTGGAACCAAAATGTTATCTTAAATGATTGTATAACAAAGTAACGGATCAACCATTGATTTTCATTGAATGATTCACATGTAAAATACATGTTGCATAAACATTATACTGCCTTATAGAACCAGAAACAAATAAGGATCTTAAATGGTTGTTCAATTAAGTAACAAATCAACCATTGATTTTCATTGAATGATTCACATGTAAAATACATGCTGCATACATATTATACTGCCTTATAGAACCAGAAACAAATAAGGATCTTAAATGGTTGTTCAATTAAGTAACAAATCAACCACTGATTTTCATTGAATGATTCACAAGTAAAATACATGTTGCATAAACATTATACTGCCTTATAGAACCAGAAACAAATAAGGATCTTAAATGGTTGTTCAATTAAGTAACAAATCAACCATTGATTTTCATTGAATGATTCACAAGTAAAATACATGTTGCATAAACATTATACTGCCTTATAGAACCAGAAACAAATAAGGATCTTAAATGGTTGTTCAATTAAGTAACAAATCAACCATTGATTTTCATTGAATGATTCACATGTAAAATACATGTTGCATAAACATTATACTGCCAATATAGAACCAGAAACAAATAAGGATCTTAAATGGTTGTTCAATTAAGTAACAAATCAACCATTGATTTTCATTGAATGATTCACATGTAAAATACGTTTTGCATACACATTATACTGCCAATATAGAACCAGAAACAAATAAGGATCTTAAATGGTTGTTCAATTAAGTAACAAATCAACCATTGATTTTCATTGAATGATTCACATGTAAAATACATGTTGCATAAACATTATACTGCCTTATAGAACCAGAAACAAATAAGGATCTTAAATGGTTGTTCAATTAAGTAACAAATCAACCATTGATTTTCATTTAATGATTCACATGTAAAATACATGTTGCATAAACATTATACTGCCTTATAGAACCAGAAACAAATAAGGATCTTAAATGGTTGTTCAATTAAGTAACAAATCAACCATTGATTTTCATTGAATGATTCACATGTAAAATACATGTTGCATAAACATTATATGGCATTATAGAACTGGAACCAACATTTTATCTTAAATGATTGTATATAAACAAAGTAACGGATCAACCATTGATTTTCATTGAATGATTCACATGTAAAATACATGTTGCATAAACATTATACTGCCTTAATATAGAACCAGAAACAAATAAGGATCTTAAATGGTTGTTCAATTAAGTAACAAATCAACCATTGATTTTCATTGAATGATTCACATGTAAAATACATGTTGCATAAACATTATACTGCCAATATAGAACCAGAAACAAATAAGGATCTTAAATGGTTGTTCAATTAAGTAACAAATCAACCATTGATTTTCATTGAATGATTCACATGTAAAATACGTGCTGCATACATATTATTATGACCTTATAGAACCAGAAACAAAATAGGGTCTTCTATTGTTGTTTCATTAAAGGGACAGTCCCACTTTTACAAAACGTCTGAACAGTTTCCAGTTGACGGATGAGTATGAATGTAACACACACAAAAGAAATCAGAGCGAACAGCCCTGTAATTTGGATTCTACGAATGAAAAACGAATGCGTCCCTCCATCAAACTATATATCGGTCAAGAAAAGAGTTTAACTGATTTAGCATAATATTACAATAATATTGTACTTATTATTGTAAAGGTATTGTGAAGCCGACATTTGTAAAGGTATGTCACAGAAAAAAATCTCAAAAATTAAGAATATATAATAACATGTAGTCAGTTTAAACGAGGTTTGGTTATTTTGTACAGTAGTATTCGGTCATCCATTGTTATATATGCGAGGGTCACGTAGGGATCACGCATAGCATTGTGGTACTCTTTGGAATCCGTGTACGAACTTCCTCATTGGGTGAATATACGTATAGTGCAAAATTAACCGTTGGACGATGGTTTATTAGTTTTAGCTCTATAACTCCACGAAAAAGAGATTTCAAGCCCTATTTTTTTCAGGCATGCTATTAAATGACATGTTATTTCATATAAGACAATAATCTCGCAACTTTTGAAATTTGGCTTGCAAAAGAGCTGCTATCCCTTTAAGATATGAATCAATCATTAATTTTCAATCAATGATTCACATGTGATGTACACATGTTGCATAAACGTTATACACATCTGACCTTTGGACTATTTATACAATAGCTTATGTTGCAAGAACATATGATAAAAAGTCAATATATACACATAATATAAAAATCTGAACACTTAGTAACATAAATAGTTAATGAATGGAAGAGATGACAGTATAAATGTGGAATTCTGCCCGGCTTAGAAATCTGTGAAGGTCACATATTTGCATTTTCCCTCATTTTGATAGTTCTATCAAGGCTACAAAATATCCTACATTAGTACAAGTTCAACTTAGAATTTTAAGTTTAACTTTAATAGAATATATGTGAAACAACCCCTGGGATAAGAGCACACATGAGGGTTCACTCGTACAGGCCACTTCAATTTATACTTGAACTAGATGGATCTTCGACTGCGCGCAGTCGAAAATGATGCCTCCGCCATTACGCAATTTATTCATATCAAGCCCAAATCATCATGTACACAGAATTAATTCTGTCAACTAAATTTTGATGCTACTCTGTCTTTTAGATCTTGACGTATCACAATTATGAGCTATAAGTGACCTTGACCTTTGCCCTCATGACCCCAAAATCTAATGACTACAATTGTTCCCTAAGATACATTCAGGTATCAGGTTGGATTGAAATCTGATATTCAGTTCTTGAGATTTCCAATCTCAAGCTACTTTTACATATAATGAGCCCTGTGACCTTTGACCTCATGACCCCCAAAATCTAATCAGTTCATTGGCTCTCCAAGGAACATACATGTACCAAGTTTGGTCAGAATCTGTCAATCCCTTCTTGAGATAACGCGATCACGAGCTATTTTTGCATATATAATGAGCTCTGTGACCTTTGACCTTTGACCTCATGACCCCAAAATCTAATCAGATCATCGGCCCCCCAAGATACATACATGTACCAAGTTTGGTCAGAATCTGTCAATCCCTTCTTGAGATAACGCGATCACGAGCTATTTTTGCATATATAATGAGCTCTGTGACCTTTGACCTTTGACCTCATGACCCCAAAATCTAATCAGATCATTGGCACCCCAAGACACATACATGACCCAAGTTTGGTGAAAATCCGTCAATCGGTTCTTGAGATAACGCGATCACGAGAACGGGACGTACGGACGGACGGACGGACGGACAACCCGAAAACATAATGCCTCCGGCTACTTCGTTGCGGAGGCATAAAAATCAAACTGCAAACCACAAAATGAAAAACCTTTCCCCAAAGATATGTAGTAACTACATGCAGCAATAGCGTAGCATGGTCAGACTGATTAGGGGGCACGCCTCAAGAATGTTACTGTGAACGTGGCAATGTTCGCGGTGCATTAATTTTCGCGGATTTTGCGTTGAAGTCGGCGTCCGCGAATATTAAAACCCGTGAATATAAATGCGAGATTTGCAATGAGTGTGAACACTTGCTCAGCCGCGAAATTAAAAATCTGCAAATGTGTTTCTGTGTCGCTCAGCGCGAAGTATTAATCGTGCAAAAAAAAGTTTACAGTATTCTTAATTTTTTCAAAAATGTAGCCCTTTCTGTTCTTTTAGGCAAATGGAGGAGGGGGGGGGGAGCACATGCCTTCAATAGCTATGCCACGGACTACATCTATTCATTCCATATCAACAATTATCATATTTTTGTGAAACTTCACTTCAATTATTGTTACACAAGTATGGTAGAAGGTCATAAAGTAGACAAATAATTTCACATATTTCTCTCAATTTGATTTTCTTACTTGATTACTTCTCGTTTTCATATGTAAGATTTAAAAACAGAATTTAGAGCAAGAAGATGACCTGAATATGGCACAAGAAGTCTAGGTTTGAAAAGCAAAAATATTTATTTTTTTAAATAGTGTTGCAGCAAGAAAGCTAAGAATGATGAGCCAGTGTGGCCGAACACTTTATCGATTGAGATTGGTTTAACCTTTGCCCCTATGATCATTGATAGCCACTGAATTCAGAGCTACCAACATTGAAATTCAACAACGGGAAGATCTAGGGAAATTTCATCAGAAATTATGGAGATAAATGCATACAACCTAGTGACAATAATATTTCAATAATCAGGGCGATTGGCTGATGGGATACAAATCTGACGCATTAATCTTGGTCTATGTTCAGGGAGTCTCCTGCAAAACCAGGGAGACCTGGCAGCTCTATCAATTCTATAATCATGGGTATGTTATACAGCCTTTGCATTCACATCAATGTCATCAAGTCATCGTAGACATACGCTACTTGTAAATGTCCATGAGCAATACTTACTCTCCTTTCTGGCTCCTGAGTTGAACAAGAGATGATTTCAAATTCACCTATTGGATGATCATTGTTTTTCTCTTCAATACTCAGGCTTTGAAACCTCTGATAATCAGATCAGTAGCTTCATATTTGGTCTTAAGACCAGACTAGAATGCAATATCTTTGGCTTCTGTCTTGTGAGTTGAATTAGCTAGCTCCCCCTTTTTCCGCTTTATATGAATATTTTGAAACTCCCAACAGTCAAAATGGAAGTTTCATCATCTGGTCTCATGATGAAATTTCTGATCACACAGTGAAATTTCTTTGGATTCTGTCTTGCGAGTTGAATTAGCTAGCTCAAGTTGATCAAGGGAATAACTCAACACTCACATGCATGAATCTCCTTTTTCCGCTTTATATGAATGTTTTGAAACTCCCGACGGTCTAAATGCGGGAAGCTTCATCATCTGGTCTCACGACCAGTCCAACAATGAAATGTCTTTGTCTCTGTCAGGACTGCAAGTTGAATTTGTCAGTTCAAAACTCTGGTGGATTCAGGATGAATAACCTAGTCTCTTCTCTCTGTCAATTATACAAAAAAAGAGGGAAAGAAGAAATATAAGACGTTAATTTTTATTTGTAACAAAGTAACACAGATCGTAAATTTAGGCCCTATATTGACTCTCATTTTATTACCCGGCATTATTATAGTAGATAAGCAGTTTTCAGCAGTATTTGTGCATCAAAGTAACACAGAACAAGAAAATCACTGTCTCAAATAACCGTTCACTTTGAGATTCTGAAATTCCCATAGACTTTGTACATAGCCCACCCGGTTCCCGTAAGCAACAGGTTAACTATGTGCTTGATTAACTATTTACACCTGCTGTGTGAGGAAGCACATTGCATTTAACACATACACAATAATCATTCAAATCATAATGTAATAGTTTAGTGTTTTTTTCATCTTATCTTGTTCAAGTTCTTAACCTTAACCAGGCCGGGTTATTTTGGCTATGCTCTGGCCGGGGGGGGGTGGATTCCACCCCCCCCTGAGATATCGGCCGTCGAACGCGCGGCCGCCACAAAATTTGGCACGCAGATAGCTTGCAACATAATCTACAAGATTGCATTATTTTTTTGAAAATAATCAATTTTTAATTAATTATGCAAATTTATGCAGAAATCCACTTTTTGTCTGTAGATCACTAAATATTGCTCAGAATATGCTAATTTTGTGCATGAATATTCTTTATGACTTAATTAACAGGTTTTGAACATTAAAAATTTCAACAGCCAACATTTTCCTTATGTATTTCTTTGTTTTTGGAATTTCTTATGTATTTCTTTGTTTTTTCGACTTTTGTTTTTTATTGTTTTTTTTCAATGGAATAAATTATTGACCATTATCCAACAATTTTTAGCCCAAAATTAAATGATTGCAGCGATTAGAATGAAAAATAATGAAGGTTTTGTCTATTCTAGGAAAAAATCAATTTCCATAGGATTTGTACACAAATCACAAAATTTAGCGATTTTCGGGCCGACACTCACTTACAAAAGGTCACGTGACTTTAGAACGGTATACCCGGTTGTCGCAAATTTGGTATCAAAAGTTGCGCAAGACTTCAATGAAAAAACTCATGAAGTCGGGCGGTAATACCTGCGCGCGTTGCGGAATTATCGCGCAAAAAGTCGAGGGGGGGGTGGTCCACCCCCCACCCCCCCCCGGCCTGGTTAGGGTTAAAGAAGCATCATTTATAATTTTAAAAGCACTTTACATATTATCATACATGTATATCACATGAATCTAAAATAGTGCCTCTGTACAAATAAAGCTGCTGAGCATCTTAGATGAAATGAAGCATTCAGGTAATTGGATAGACCTTTGAAATCTGATTATGAAATGCTAAATTAAACTCTTTAAAATCTCACCTTGATCCATTTGAGAAGTTTGTTGACTGCTAGTATTGCAACCTGCTTGGTTGTGAGGGGACCGAAGATGGCAAACAGCTCAAAACCACCAGTCACCTAATAATAACAAATATGTAATATCAAATAACAAATATATTATTGTATGTATTCTTAGGTAATTCAATGATTATAATACAGAAGTTTGTTGACTGCTAGTATTGCAACTTGCTTGGTTGTGAGGGGGCCAAAGATGGCAAACAGCTCAAAACCTCCAGTCACCTAATAACAAATATGTAATATTAAATAAAATAATATAATATCCCTCGCACATATCCCCATTTTGTTTTTAATCCTTTGGGTTTGCGTCAGGTTTATAATAGCTTCTGACCACTCGATCATTGAAAAGTTAAGGGGTATCAGGGACGAACCCAGCACCAGGTTTTTTTTATAGCTCAGCTGGAAGAGTACCGGTCTAGCAATCCGGAAGTCTCTGGATTGATCCCCAGGGAAGACCTATTTTCTGTGATCATTTTCATTTATAGTATATAATTCTGATCAGTTTCCTATTATCAACTGATTGGAATCATTCATATCAGAAAGAGGAAATGGGTGGCATACAGTATCAGACACTATAGTTTGCTCAGACTAATTTAATTATTTACATTGAAAATGTGTATAAATAGTGACATATGGAAACCATCAAATAATTTGTGATGCCAAATGCAAATCAGGAAATGTTCAAAAATTGAACATTTTCTGGATATTTCTTGAAGCAAATTGTACTATTGTCACAAAAGCATGGAAACAAAATGGAAAATGACAATAAATGTAATTGTTAATTTAATGTTCACACTACTTAATTACAAATGCCCAATCCTGGCTCTGATATTTATTGTATTTACTTCACTGATTACTCAATTGCAATTTAGACATATAGAAATATAACCAAAACAAATCTATAAAATCAATCAGCACAAATGAATATGCTCACCCATCCTAGAACAGCTTCTTTGGATCCCACGGTGAACATTATTTTGAGTGGTCTTGAAGGGCTGTGCACTCGTTGATGTGTGTACTGATATAATGATAGTAACCTAGAGAAAGACAAATTATAGTAGCAATGGGTAAATTATGTAAGATTGCAGTCAAGATGAGAAAATAGCAACAACTGCAAGACAAAAAGCAGGACACCAGCATCTGATCAACTGCACATTCAGAAAACCCTATACAATCAGCTACTTGCCGAGCAATACATTTGTACATTTTATTTCATACACCTTTCTCTCTCCTAGGTTACTGTGTGAAGGGCTTCTATTTCAGGTGTCATGTACTAGCGTTAAGCAATTTGAACATGACATATCTCAGATATTGCATTATTTAATACTTAGCCAGCTTTCATATATCAACAAAAACATAAAACTGTTGAACCTCTCCCTCTCTCCTCAGCTACTGTGAATCTTTTCAGGTGCTATGTAAACTGTGCTCCGTGACTTGTAGAGAAAATGTTTTTAGTGTCCTACACTAACTTCTCATGTAAAGAACAGAACTGTTTCAATTATTTTCTAAGATATTTTACCTCTCTTTCTCTTCTGCTCCTGTATAAGGTGCCTCTATTTCAGGTGCTATGTACTGTGCTCCGTGACTTGTAGAGAAAATGTTTTTAGTGTCCTACACTAACTTCTCATGTAAAGAACAGAACTATTTTAATTATTTTCTAAGATATTTTACCTCTCTTTCTCTTCTGCTCCTGTATAAGGTGCCTCTATTTCAGGTGCTATGTACTGTGCTGTGCTCCGCGACTTGTAGAGAAAGTGCCTCAGGTCTCCTATACCGACTTCATTGCAGCGGAAACTGCCCTTGGCAACAGCTCGCTCGATGGCCGCTAGACAGTTGTTCTTCTCTAATCTCTGTTTGGGAAGAACAAATGAGGTTCCAAAATTGTAAACAAGAAAATCATAAGTGTAAGGCTATAGAACAGTTTTGTCTCGATTCCAAGAGAAAGAGAAAATGTGAATGGGCTTTAATGCCAACTTCATTGCAGCAGATACTGCCCTTGGAGACAGCTCCCTCGATGGCTGCGAGACAGTTGTTCATTTCTAACCTAAACTAGAAAATTACCAATTCTAGAAGAGTTGTCCTCAATTAAAAGAGAAAATGTGAATGGGCTCCAGTGCCAACTTCATTGAAGCGGATACTGCCCTTGGAGACAGCTCCCTCGATGGCTGCGAGACAGTTGTTCTTTTCTAACCTCTGTTCGGGGGGGAAAACAGGGTTAATATATGACGAACAAGAAAATTATCAATTTTAGAAGACTATTAGAACAGTTGTCATCAATTAACCTGTTCAGGACTGGTCTCGAAAATACTCGGGCATGGGTCTATGGAGAATACATGTTATAGCAAAATCAATCAGTCCTGAACAGGTTAAAAGAGAAAATATGAAAGGGGTCCAATGCCAACTCCATTGCAAAATGTAATAAAAAAGAAGAACGGTATTTATCACATAGAAGCTGCATTTGTTATGTATCTTCTCTTCACTCGTAAGAGAAAACCAGCTATTTGTTGCATAATGAGCCCTGTGGCCTTGACCTTTAACCTCCTGACCCCAAAATCTAACCAGATAATATTCATCCTGATATGTACACACATACCAAGTTTCAAATTGATCCATCATAGGGTTCTCAAGATATCGCGAGAACGAAAACGGGACGTACGGACAGATGGACGGATAACCCCACAACAACAACAAAGCGGCCAGAGGCATACAAATACTGTATTTGCTGGTGTTTTAACCGCACATGTTTCCTGATGGAAGAACCCACAAAAGGGGGTGCAGTTAATACACAGGGATAGTTTATGTGAAGGAAAAGCTTGATAGGAATTTCTGTTATGTTGGGCTCCAATCAGAAACAATTATTTTGTGGTGTTTGTGTACTAAAAGTTTACAAAATTTAGGTAGTAAAGCCTGGAATATTTAGTTTAATTATGTTACACTGATCAAAGCAAACTTTGATCATCTAGAAAATGTTTTGTTTTCTTATAAAATGACAACCCAAAGTTGGGGATGCGGTTAATACACGGATGGGGTTTATGCACTGGCAAATACGGTAATCATCATACTATACCTCCATTATTTTTTCTTTGCACTTGGCCATTTCTGAAAATGCCATCTTGTCCACAGTGAGTAGTACGAGGCAAGCTGGCGTCTCGGCCAGGTACGATATGTGAGCGTGAAGGAAACCACTACTGTCAAACTTTGGTAGGCAAATTGGCAACCATGAATCTGAGTTTCTGAAGGACGTCGATTTGTTCAGTAGATTTAATATTAGATGGAGATCTGTGAATTGAAAAAGGAAAGAATAAAACACAAATTTATCACTAAAAAGGCAAACAAACTTTAAAAATAATGCATGATATGGATTAAAGATCTAATAATGGCAGGCAAATTGGCAACCATGAAACTGATTTGTTGATGCTTGTGGATTTGTTTGAGAGAATAATATAAGAAGATATACAGAAATCCAGGGCTATAGATAAAACATAACATAGTTCTTCTTTTGCACTAGTGTCACAAGTTTGTCATCTGCAAAAATGGATTGCAAACATAATGTCTTACAAGCACAATATATACCACTCAACAGAATTGTGGTCTTTTCTACTTAATTTTCTGGCATATTTATTCTGCATTCAAAATTACCACTCAAATTGTACTTGCCCTTGGCAGACAAAATTAACAGATTTTAAAATGTTTTTCTTAATTCAGGGGCCAGCAAAACTTGATGAATCTTTATTTTACTTGCCCAACTGGGCCCCTATGAAAAACAGTTGAATAAGTCTGCAGTCTCCCCCCCCCCCCCCCCGCCCCCCCCCCCCCCCCCTTGGAGGGTCATATTTGGGCAAAACACATCCGACATTTAGGCAAATCTTGTCATATTCGGGCAAAATCATTGCTTGTCAGTTAAAAATAAGAGAATTTAGGCAAAAGATGTCAGCCCCCGGCAACCCCCCCCCCCCCCCCCCTGAGAAGAACGTCCCCCTACGCCCATGAATTTTCTTACAAGTTAAAGACCTACCTGCAGGATGTAGAACATACTTCTTCATCCGAACAAGAGTGACGAGCTGATCGTCGGCAAAGAGTATCGCAAACACAAGATCTTTGACTTTTGCCGAGTGCATCGCGCTCCCGATCATATCTCGTATCGTACTGTCGAGTGGAAGGCATCGGATCGCAGTCAGAAGAAAACAGGGATCTCGGTCCATTAGCTCTATGAGGTTGTCCAGGAATATCTCTGTCCCTGAAAATGAATGAAAAGAGAAATATATGTTGTTTATCTATAAAGTAAAATTATCAACACAAGATCTTAGACTTTCGCTGAGTGCACGCATTCCCGTGAATATCTCGTATCGTACTGTGGAAGGCATTGGATTGGGTCAGAAGAAAACACGGAACACTGGGGGCAGCATCACCAAAAATTGTAGAAGTGTATATTATACCAAGATACACCTCTAAACAAAATTTGAAAGAAATCCGTCAAGGAATTCGGCAGTTAGACTGCACACTAGAGTGCACACAAAACATCTATAAAAATATGACCTTTGACCCTATAAAAGACGGAACACTGGAGGCAGCATCACCAAAATCTATAGGCTTGTAGATTGTACCAAGATACTCCTTCATTCAAAATTTGAACAAAATCCCTTGAGTAATGTGGCCTATAGAGCGCACACAAACCATCCACAAAAATATTGCCTTTTATAAAAGATGGAACACTGGGGGCAGCATCACCAAAAATTGTAGGTGTGTAGAGTATACCAAGATACACCTCCATACAAAATTTGAAAGAAATATGTCAAGGAATGTGGCAGTTAGAGTGCACACAAGAATATGACGCGGCGGCGGCGACGTAACGCTGCTGAATCCAAAGTATCCCCCAGCAGCATACTATTATTATTATTATTATTATTTTATTCGGCAATCAAATACACATGAAAAGTGTACAAAATAAAACATTGTAACCATTTGAATGCCAGGGCTTGGAAAAAGTTAACTAAATAACTGTGGCCAAAAGCCTTCCGTCCCAATTCCAGTGGCTACTTACAAAGTGAAAATGGTAACAAACCAACAGGATAAACATTGTATACAAACGTTTTAACATCGTAATAAACACTAAAAAATCAAGAACTTCTAACACTAATTACAATGATAAAATTTATGCATAAACACAATTATCAACCATCTTGGAGGTGGTGTCGCAAACTAGCAAGCCACGTGTACAAGGGGTCCATGGCCACCCCCGATCGCAAATCCAACGGAAGCTCATCCCATAGGCGCGGGAAAGTATGAATGGCTGAGCAATGCAACCGCTGGGTTCGTGCCCGGAGGTGAATGAACTTGACCATGTCCACGTATCTACCATTTACCTTAACAGCATCGTGAACCACATCACAATTAATCAATCCGAACAATGCTTTAACAACATAAGTATATAAACAACATCTTCTTCTTATTTCTAATGGATACCATTTAAGAATATTCATTCTATCCTCGTATGACATTTCTTGTCTACGTTGCCGAAGTGCAGTACGAGAGGCACGGCGTTGAATCTCCTCAATTTTATCAGAGAGAAATATTGTATGCAAATACCACACAGGCTGACCATATTCCAATATTGGAATAACAAGAGATTTATAAACCGAAAAAAATGAAACTGGGGAAAGTGATTTACACACTGACATTATGAAACCTAACATACGGTTTGCCTTCTTCAGAATATAATCAACGTGTGTGTGCCAAGTTAATCTATTATTCAACATCACCCCAAGATACTTATACTCACTAACAACATCAAGCTGCTTAGAATCAAGACTATAATTTGGAATGCCTCGATTCTTTGACCATGTAATTCTCATTACTTTAGACTTACTTATATTTATACGCATTTTATTTATTAAACACCAATTGTGTATACTATCCAAATCAGCTTGGATAATTTCTTGATCTTGGGGAGTACATATTGGCCTATATAACAATGTATCGTCAGCAAACAAAACAGAAGGCGACTGAGTTTGATACAAAAGACTGCATACTGCTGGGGGGATACAATTACTCAAAGAATAATATTTCATCAATCTTTATCATTTGTTGATTACTCAGTTGTTTTATTGTTAGCTTTATTCCTTCATATATATGTCTTCTTTCCTTCTTTCCTTCTATCCTTCATTCATTGAATAATCATGTGATGAAATCTTATATTGAACATAAAAACAAAATTTACAGATTTCAGATTACAGATTTACAGCTTACCTCCTAATAACTTTCGTAAATCGTAGTTATCCCTTTTCTTGAATATACTGGAGAGCTGTGTGTATGTCAATACACTGATTATGTGGTTGTAGACGTACGTTAGCTGCAGTAGTAGCTGGTGGTAATAAAAGAAGAAAGAAATTAATAAGAGCTCTTACTTTTACACCATCTTTTTTTTTAATGTAAAAGTGACTTATTGGTTTAAAATATGTTGACTGATTATGTGGTTGTAGTCGTACATTAGCTGCAGTAGTAGCTGTTGGGAAAACATGAGAAAGAATACCTTTAATCAATATAATAATAATAATATACTTATATAGCGCATAATAGTAGTCACAGTGACAGACTGTCACTGACAGTGACAGTGTTTCTTATTATTTCTCCAGCTAAATAAAAGAAACCTTTAATTACCATGACTAAAAGAGTTATAGTTTTATGTCCTTAGAACTTTATAGAATGTTATGATTATTTCCTTATGAACTAACTTTTAACATTCTTCTGAACTAACATTTAACCTTTAACTACAGTCAAACCTGCTCTAGCTACCACCTGTATATAAGTACCACTTATTATGACTCCCAAGATAGCAGTAAATGAACCTTTGAATAGAGACCACACCTGCTTATGAGAACCATTTTCTGTGTCTCCCTTGGGTGTTCATTGACTGAATTATAATTCCTTCCCTTTCAAAGAATTCTTTTCTTTATGAACTAACCTGTTGCTGTGATTCTCCTGTCTTTGATACAGCCACCAACATGAGAGGCTGCCTGTGCTTATGGGGACCAACTAGAATCTCCCTTGAGTGGTCTTTGACTGTATTATAATTATTTTCCCCTCCAAGAATTCCTTTCTTTATGAACTAACCTGTTGCTGTGATTCTCCTGTCTTTGATACAGCCACCAACATGAGAGGCTGCCTTAGCAGGAAGACAAACAGGTGTTTCCCTGCACGAAATGACCTATTCACATAAAACAAAACAAAATATACACTCATCATTTCAAACAAAAATGTATAGAGGAACTGATCAGAAATTTAAAAAAAAAGAGCAAGGAATATAGGGTTTCTCCCGCAGAAACTCTTCTTTCTTCTTTGCTCTTACACATTATAGGGCAAACATTATTGCATGCCTGTTTATTCTCGACTATTATTTCTTGACTACATTTCAACCGATTGCATGTTGTATACCCAATTAATGGCCACCTGCCTGACTTTAACATGCTCTTTTACAAGAGATGCTTAATTTCAAAACTCTCTGATCATGTCTACTATAAATATGTTCATATATATATTCATTACTATGTACACCATATTCACTCCCTTTGGAGCATACAAAACAGACAAAGTATACATCAGTGTGTCCTTTTGTAGCTGGACCAGTCAATTACATTTTCCCTGTTCCCTTGGGAGCATACATATCATTTGGCACACCATCCCACTCCCTGGGGAGCATCCATCCCTTCATTAGTTAATTGCTTCATACACCATCCCACTCCCTGGGATTCATGCATCCCTGTGGCATACATAACATACATACCTCAGTGTGTCCTTCTGTATCTGGACCAGTGACATGAGGGTCAGCATCACACCCATCAATGGGTTCAACTTGTCTATCTTATTATTACATAACATACATACTGTACATACCTCAGTGTGTCCTTCTGTATCTGGACCAGTGACATGAGGGTCAGCATCACACCCATCAATGGGTTCAACTTGTCTATCTTATTATTACATAACATACATACTGTACATACCTCAGTGTGTCCTTTTGTATCTGTACCAGTGACATGAGGGTCAGCATCACACCCATCAATGGGTTCAACTTGTCTATCTTATTATTACATAACATACATACTGTACATACCTCAGTGTGTCCTTTTGTATCTGTACCAGTGACATGAGGGTCAGCATCACACCCATCAATGGGTTCAACTTGTCTATCTTATTATTACATAATATACATACTGTACATACCTCAGTGTGTCCTTCTGTATCTGGACCAGTGACACGAGGGTCAGCATCACACCCATCAATGGGTTCAACTTGTCTATCTTATTATTACATAACATACATACTGTACATACCTCAGTGTGTCCTTCTGTATCTGGACCAGTGACATGAGGGTCAGCATCACACCCATCAATGGGTTCAACTTGTCTATCTTATTATTACATAACATACATACTGTACATACCTCAGTGTGTCCTTCTGTATCTGGACCAGTGACATGAGGGTCAGCATCACACCCATCAATGGGTTCAACTTGTCTATCTTATTATTACATAACATACATACTGTACATACCTCAGTGTGTCCTTCTGTATCTGGACCAGTGACATGAGGGTCAGCATCACACCCATCAATGGGTTCAACTTGTCCTCCTTCCCATATCTACACAAATAAAGAAATCATTAAATGAATAAATACATTTAAACAAATAAATACTTATAAATAACAAAACAGGAAAGATTAAGCCAATGCCAGAATACCTGAAGCACAGTCTACAACATTTGACAAATGTTTATCATGACATCTAGTGCAGGTACACTGTAACATTGGAGATACAATTGCACATCATAGATGAATTTTAAACTGATCATTGTTTTACGACTATGTTTATTCATAACTTTAAAATGTATTTCTATTACAACTATTTATGTTTTAGTAGTAGAAGTAATAACAATAATAGCACTAGACATAAGACAAGGCTCGACACACGGACTGGCTCGCTGGCCCGGGGCCAGTGAAATTGCACTTGGGGCCAGCAAAATGTATAAAAGTCATATTTTGGTGGCCCGGTCGGGCAAGCAGATTTTCAACCCGACATTGACAAAATGAAAATATCTTGTTTTCTTTTATGTCATGCTTCATCTGTAATCACATGTTTGATAAGGAAAGAGTGATATTTTGAATAGTAAAAAGCTTACTCATAAAATACAATTTTGGGGCCAGTAAATTTTCTTTTGGGCCACCAGAATAGGGGAAGAATCTATTTCACTTGCCTGACCGGACCACTGACTTAAAGGGTGAGTGTGGAGCCCTGCATAAGGATAACTTCATAGATTTGTTGATGTATTTCAACATACAAAAACAAGACTGCTTAAATTTATTAGGAAATAAAAACTTGTACCTTGAATAAATAGGCTTCCCTGCATCACTGAAGATGAAGACATGCTTCTTCTGCTGCTTCCACTCTGCACTGTAGATATCTGTACAAAATTGAATGGTAACAAAGATGATGACTTCATAATCAAGGGAAATTGAGCTGCCCTTGCCCTCTCCCTTGATCCATAATGAAATACCATTCTTCCCCTGAACACATCTATATCAATGCATGGGACTAAACTAGCCACATACTGACACAGATATCTATGGATGGGTCTATGCTACAAAATAAAACTGTACCTTCCACCTGCTGTTCCCTGTCTAATTCTGTCACTCTATCCACCATGCTGCCTGACTGAATGCTGCCCTTGCCCTCTCCCTTGATACATAATGAAATACCATTCTTCCCCTGAACACATCGTTACCAATGCATGGGACTATAAACTAGCCACACACTGACATAAATCACTATGAATGGGTCTATGCTACAAAATAGAACTGTACCTTCCACCTGCTGTTCCCTGTCCAATTCTGTCACTCTATCCACCATGCTGCCTGACCGTATTCTGCTCTCCTCCTCAGAAGCTTCCGCACCCCCCTCCCCCTCCGTAGCTCCGCCCCCTTCGGCCACAGCATTCAGCTCATTCTCATTTACTCTATCCTTGGTATCAACGCTAAGCGACAGATCATCTAAGTCCTCGTTCAGCCTGTTGGCCCTCTCACCAGAGTCTGTATCATCCACCTGTGATGTTAATGACAGAATAGAGACAATTCATGTTAAATTATGTTAATATACAAAAGAAAGTCTGATTATATTCCTTGTTCAATGTTGTTTGTAACAACATAGCTGCTTTTCTACAATAGAGCCTCTGCCTTAGTGGTGATCGTTGTAATGTTGTTTCAACATTGATATTTGAGACTTAAGATTTAAAATTTAAGATTTAAGATTTAAGATTCTTGTGAATAATACAATTTGAATGGATCACTTTTAGGCAATTCAACTTCATAGAGTACAAAAATATGCCTTTGCCTGTGACTTTAAAAGACATTCATTACTCAATTGTTTCAGTCGACGTTAATTTAAATAATTTCCCACAACTGGGATTTCATGAAAAACATAAATAACAAATACATTGTTGTACACTATGACAAAAGTCTATGGGAAAACCGTTAGGAGCATCCATTTTTACTCAAACATATAGGC
Organism: Echinarachnius parma; assembly: GCA_037951105.1. Classification (NCBI taxonomy): domain Eukaryota; kingdom Metazoa; phylum Echinodermata; class Echinoidea; order Clypeasteroida; family Echinarachniidae; genus Echinarachnius; species Echinarachnius parma. The sequence goes on from JBAMJV010001881.1 coordinate 97,695, forward strand.
CTGAAACATGTTTTCAATTTTTAAGTACTATACAATTGCAAACAACTTGGCATACCGTCCTCATTTTAAACAATTTTCATGAAAAATAAAACAATTTCTCCCGTACCACAAATGTACACAATGTATGCCTGGATATGCTCTTTCTGGGTACAGCGATTTGTCATAGTGCTGGTCATGGCCATTTATTTTACTTACAGACTCCTCAAACACTTCTGTGTCCAGGTTCGCCGGACCATCAACAGGAAGGGCCGTGGCGCCTCCGACATCATCAGAATCAACGATCTCTGCTATCGTGCCTGACTTGTGTCGCCGTGGTTTAACCGGACTCTCCTCCAATCTCATGTCAAAGTCAAGAGCATCAAAGGAATCCTCCGCAATGAGCATGGAGTTTTGGCTGTTAAATTAGAAACGAACAGTTTTATAAAAAGATTCATCTAGTGATACGATTTTTAACAAAAACACATAAAACATTTCAAAATTCAGCATCAAAAGAAGAATTGCTGTGTTTTAAACTCTGAACTTCATCTCATGTCAAAGTCAAGAGCATCAAAGGAATCCTCCGCAATGAGCATGGAATTTTGGCTGTTACATTAGAAACAAACAGACCGTATAATAAAAGAAACATAGGAATACAATTTAATCAAAAACATATACATGTATGTAAAAAATTGCAAAATTCAGCATCAAAAGAAGAATTGCATGTTGTGTCATTGCTAATCTGAGTACGCGACCTGATTAAAGGACTATCAGACCAAAGGACATTCAGTGCAAAGAGTTACAGACTCATTTAAACTCCATCTCATGTCAAAGTCGAGCGCATCAAAGAAATCCTCTGCAATAAGCATGGAGGTTGGGCTGTTAAATTAGGAACAAACAGTATAATGAAAGATACATTTAAGGGTACAGTGTGAAGAAGAAAAAAAACACTCAAAGATTCAACCTTTAAAGGAGAATGGTAAGACTAGGAATGAAAATACCAGGTTTTGTTTTTCTCAACTCAATCTCATGTCGAGGTCGAGCACATCAAAGGAATCCTCTGCAATCAGCACAGCGTTTGGCTATTAATAAATAAATTGGGAGGAAAAACAATTTGAATTTTTTTTTGTTACTTTTCCTACTCTTTTACTACTCTAATTGGACTTAAAAAGTATGGAAAGCCATTAGTTTAGGCATACAATGTTGATTCAAATCATTAATATTTTCTATTATCAAGATTTCATGTTCTTGATGCAACATTTATGAACAGTTTAAAATTATTGATTATTTGCCATTTCAGTTTCCCTCTTGCAGATAATTTAAAAATTAAGCAAACATTAATTTATCACAAATCGCTCAATGTCACTCTTCATTCATCCACTTCATGTCTTCATCCTGCAACATCTCCTTATTAATGTATTACACTTCTGTACCACTATATGCATCTGCATCTGCTCCTCAAAAAAAACACTTAAATTTCATTCCCCATCTTCCAATCATACTCCATCATTCCATCATGATCCACATTACAAAGGCAAAGCTCTCAACACATTTCATGCTACTATATTTACATAAGACTTATAGCTTTACTGATATTAACAGGATAATTAAGATCAAAAGATAAAATTGAAAATAAAATGTCTGTTATATTATAAAAAGTGTAAAACAATTTTTTTTTTTTTATAAATCAAACAAGAAATGAGAAGGAAGTTCATTATTATTTAGATTATTTGAGTAAAAGTTAGTTTTGTGCATTCTCAGAAAACATTTTTGGCAAAGATGGTTTACTTCTCTGATACATGGTTTCGGATCAGTGAAACACTTTAGTAAATCATTTAAATGTGTATTTTTTTAGATTGTGAATACAATTGTATCCACTGCACTACAAGTTACAACACTACACAGAAACCTACGGATGGGGCCGTAATAAGGTGGGGATGGGCTCAACTTCAAATAAAGTCCGCTGAAAATACGTCTCATGAAAACTCTTTGAAAGTGTTAAATCGTAATTTTTCAGATCTTACAGATGACAGTATTCGAAAAACTAATCAATCTTACCTTGCCCCCGGCTCAATTCCCTGGAAAACTGGTTCCTCTTCGGGTTGAACCGCGGCTTCTGCCATTTCCCTGATTATTTTCACAACCTCGATAGGTTTGTGAATCCGGCCGGCGCATGGATCTTGAAATCCACAATCCGATCGAAACCGATCCGAATTAGCAACCATACCATCACCCCTGGACATGTAAATCGAACTATCCGAACAACATAATTTTCAATGATCCGAACCAACCACTTGAATGAAGAAGGCCGGGGGCCCCATGGGCGCAGGGCCAAGCAAGGGTTCTAGTTCTAGTTCTAGTTCTATGGTAATACTCATCAACGCCTGTTCAGCATCTAGATGAGGGAAAAGCATAGAGTTGTTATATACAGCTCTATGCGGTACAGTTCCTGTAAAGGGAACTAAAGGGTGGGGGGGGGGGGGGGGGGGGGGGGGGTGGTAACAGCATTATACGTACGCTACGTGTATTACGACCACGTGCAATTACACAAGGTGTTCGCTATACGGGCTTGTCCCTAGCTTGTCGATATCTCCCCCAGCGCTAGCGGCGCGGACAGGTCTGAACGGGCGGTGGATTTATGAATTTCACAGGCGGATATTGGATTTCTTCCGATATTTCTGTATTTAACGATGCTTAGGTTCGGATTTTACCACACAAGCCCTATTTCAAATCAATACATATTCAACAATATTGATCATGTATTCGGCTACTTTCCCGAAACTGGAATTCGTTTTAAAATGCTTCCTCTTTTCAAAAATTTTCAAAATTTTCAAAAGAGGTTTTTAGATAGTTGTTGATTATCTCTCTATCTAATCACTATTCAACAAAACATCACTGCACAATATTTTATTTAAAATGGTTTGAACAAATGTGTTTTTTGAAAGTGCCCTCTTTAGTTTAAACAGCTCTTTTTGAATGATAACAGGCTTTTTACTTAGTCGTTTGTAATTTTTTGTATTCCTTTTGAGCATGATGGAGTTATAGCTATTAGTTTGTAATGTAATGGTGCAGGTTTTGGTTACTAAAATTCAGTTTGACTAAAACTGTACTCTCTCTAACCAGAACTCAACTATCCCTTTAATGAAAAAATTATTACGGGCAATAATGATGTTGAGAAATGATCAGGGCCCCCAATAGTCAGGGGAAACACAACTCTGTTAGTTTCATTTAAAATATCATAAGTCATGAGAGACCCGGGGGGGGGGGGGGGGGTCTGTCCTCATAGAAAGGGGGGTATCATGCGTGACCAAGGACTTGCCAAAAGCACCCTAAACGAGTATTTGCGTGGTGCAAAAAATACACCCTAAGCAAGTATGATTATCGGTAATTTGATACCCTAAGCAAGTAATCAATTTTGTGTAAACCCCTAAGCAAGTATTTTTGATACCCTAAGCAAGTAATCAATTTTTTGTAAACCCCTAAGCAAGTTATAACTATTTTTGATACCCTAAGCAAGTAAGCTGAGTTTTTGAGACCCTAAACGAGTAATTCATCTTTTTGATACCCTAAACGAGTAATTCATCAGCCTAAAATAGATACCCTATTTCCTGATTTTGGGTGATTTTGAGACCCTAAACGAGATACTCGAGTATCTCGCCTGATCGTGAAAAACCACCCTAATTACTCGTTTTCTTGGTCACGCATGATACCCCCCTTTCAATGAGGACAGACCCCCCCCCCCCCCCCCCCCCCGGATGAGAGACTGATCAGTTGTCAGTCTATAGGCCCTGGTGGGCATGAAACACCCCCATCCCTGGTAATTATATTGCACTACACTAATTACTGCCCAGCACTATCAATTTTCTTTACATACCCCAGGCCCCTCTAAAGATTCCTCAGTTTTGTCATTATTTAGCTTCCTAAAAAAAAAAATGTCTTACATTTTTTTAGAATATTATCTTTTTCCTGCTATAGGCCTACTGCTCCCTTTTCTACCCTCCTCCTTTTTGCTCCTTTTTGCTCCTTCCTTATAGTTGTTCATCATCCTCCTCCTCCATTTTTTCCTTCTCTCAATTTAATGCTGATAGAAGAAAATGTTGGTGCCGCGGAAGAGATCGATGGATGATGGTGATGATGAAGGGGGGGGGGGGGGGGGGGGGTGGACCACTGGAGACCATATGTGTCAGGCACCATGTTCCGAGCGGCGGTGGGAGTGGGTGAGAGACACGATCATAGAGGCCGTGGGGGTGCACGGTGTCTGTTTCCAGGGACATTAATTTTATTTTGCAAATGGAAGAGGGGAGTGGGCTGTCCGAGGCAATAAGCGAAATGGATGTGGGATTTAAAAAAAATATATATATTTTACCAGTGGCTTGGTTTTTGTATGGCGGGGTCACCTGGCACATGCAGGCCTGTAGCCAGGATTTTCCAAAAGGGTGCATAATTTCCCAATTGGGGGCCGAGGACCGAGACCACTGGATGAGTCGTGTAAGGCCAGGGTAGGGTGTCCGTCACCAAAACATGTTGAGGCCGAGACCAAGACCACATAATGTGTTTAGTTGGTGTGTGTTGGAGGGAGGGGGGGGGGGGGGGGTGGGGTTAGAGACCACTGGTTTAGATGACCAAGACCGATACAAAGTGGACCTTCTGAAGTTTTTTTTTTTTTGGGGGGGGGATGGGGAGGGGGGGGGGCGCACCCATCGACCCCCTCCCCCCCCTTCCGCTACGGCCTGGGGCCCCCGGGGCCGGGGACCTATATATAGCCCCCCCCCCCCCCCCCCCCCCCCCCCACCCTTGTATGCCCCTGCTTCGTGAGAGATATAAAATATTAATGATTTGTATTTTGTTGTTTATTTCCACGGACGTACAATGTCAATGTTGATCATCAACTCGTGAGCATTATGATGACGTAATTGCCAAAACAGTTATTTTTAGATTTGACGACATATTAGTCCCATATCATATGTGTTTGTGTTTGTGTGAGTCAGTATCTGGCGCAAGAATCTCGTAGTGGTTTCGAGTATTATTTGCTTCGTTAGAGAACAACCAAGCACGGTTCTGGGTAATATTAATGACGTTTGTTTCAGTCTTTATATTTACAATGTTGTATTTTACTGAATATTCGAAACGTATTTCTAGAAATTACAAATGTGTAACAGTGTATGTTGGCTGTTACATCCGTATGCGAAATCGACCATGTATCGGAAATCGGTTACGCCGAATTTCAACTGTACTTTCGATTTTTGCCATGGTAATTTTGTTAGATACAAGTCATAGTACAGTATTATAATATACCGAGTTGAAATAAATTTGACAAAAACATCCAGGCATGATAATGAATGGTTAAGACTTCAGTAGAAATACAATATTCGCAAATTGGCAAAAATTATGACTAAAAGTAAAACTGTAAAAGTAAAATTGTAAAAAAAAAAAAAGTTACAAACATGACGTCGTCTGACTCTGACAAAATGTGATGAGGGTGATGTGATTGCATACCTGTTTTCATGTTTAATAATATACCATGCGTGATTTTGATGTGATGATTGTGCATAGACATAGTGTTGTCGCTGAGTCCCGGGTACCCGGGTCCCGCCGAAAAATGTTGAGTCCCGGGCACACAAATCGATACTCGATTCCCGAAAAAAGGGGAAGTCCCCTCATTGAAGCCAGGAGCTTTCATGTTCATTCAAGAAGATGATTTATTGTCATAAATGCGCTCAATGTGTGTCACTTGAATGAACATGTTTTCCCAGCTGGCGTGACATGCCGATCGTGTAATAAACAAATGGGTAAATTTCGGGTACCCAGGACTCGCCCGAAAAATTATCGCGAGTCCCGGGTAGTAAATACTCCCGAAAACGACAACACTGTCACTAATCGTGCATGTGCAAACACTCCTTTGGCTGGATCTGGAAACACCAGATAGCAGATTCTCAACAAAATATATTTACTCCAACTTGAAGTTTGAACAACGTAGTTGTTATGTATTACTAAGTTGTATACACCATTAGCGTTCCATAATTATATTGTATCTGTTGGCCTTCCATAGGCTCAGTTGTTGTTGCTATGAGCTTCGATTAAAGATGGCACCATGTAACGTAAACCATGAGTGACCGTGGTCGTTCTTTGAGTGATTAAGAACCCAACAGTAGTAATGTTTGTAACTTTGTCTGTTCTTTATTTCATCATCCTCCCACTCAGATTCAGAAGTCACATCAGTCACATAATAAAAGAAGCGAAAAGGAAGGAGAACATTGCAGCTAGCTCGTGAAGAACTGTTGAGGTTGACATCCCTGAATCTGAAAGGCCACCATCATCATGCAAGCTTTGTTTGGCAAAGGGAAGACGCCGGAGCAGATTCTGAAGCTATATAAATTGCATTCCAACTTGTTAATGATTATACAATTTTCTGTTCTTAATTTCATACTCAGTCTCAGTTTCAGAGTCAGAAGTCACATAATAAAAGAAGCGAAAAAGGTAGCAGATACTGAAGAACTGTTGAGGGCAACATCCCTGAGAAGCCACCATCATCATGCAAGCTTTATTTGGCAAATGGAAGACGCCGGAGCAGATACTGAAGCTGGAAATGCTCCAGCATATTTTGGAGAACAAAATATAAATTGTATTCCAACTTGTTAATGTTCTTAATTTCATACTCTGTCTCACTATCAGAGTCAGAAGTCACATAATAAAAGAAGCAAAAAAGGTAGCAGATACTGAAGAACTGTTGAGGGCAACATCCCTGAGAAGCCACCATCATCATGCAAGCTTTATTTGGCAAATGGAAGACGCCGGAGCAGATACTGAAGCTTGAAATGCTCCAGCATATTTTGGAGAACAAAATATAAATTGTATTCCAACTTGTTAATGTTTATAAATACATTTTCTGCTTTTAATTTCATCATACTCCCACTCAGAAGTTATATCAGTCGGATAACTAATCGATAAGGAAGGGGAACAAACGCCTTATTTGCAGCTAGCAGATACTGAAGAACTGATCCCTGAGAAGAAACCATCATCATGCAAGCTTTGTTTGGCAAACGGAAGACGCCGGAGCAGATTCTGAAGCAGAATCAGAGGGCGCTAAACCGGACCGTCCGTGAGCTGGACAGGGAGAAGACGCGCATGGAACAGCAGGAGAAGAAACTCATCGCAGACATCAAGAAAATGGCCAAACAGGGCCAAATGGTATGAAACTTTCTTTCCTCTCATTTTTACTCTTCCAGATCTCTTCTGTAATATCTGTAACCTTCATTTCAAATTCATTTCCTGTTTGCAAGTTACAATTGATTGTAGGTCAGAAAATGTGCGTGTTTCAACCGATCAGGTTTACGCATTGAGAACATTGAGAACACATAATCTGACTTAGTTAATTGTATCTCTTTCTGCAACAGGCCCTGAATTTTTCTTTATCTCACGAATCTCAAATTCCTTTCTGTATGTTACACATGAGTATCGGTTCTTTTAGTCATGCATGCCAAGTCGTGGGCACACTTTGGTAGAGAATGCCACGGTTTTGGGGTCTATTACGATGACGGCAAATCTAGAAGCTGTCAAAACCTACAAGCAGATGATTGTTGTTCTTTCTTTATTAAGAATGCTGTGAAGATAATGGCGAAGGACCTCGTAACAAAATAATTACAATTGATCCACTAGTGGGGTGTAAAGAAGTATTTCATGCAGATTATTAGAGACCCTCTAAAGTTATATAAGAATATGTGACCTTACACCACAAAACGACCGTTATGTCGCTGTGGTAGTTTCTCTTTTATTAGCTAAAATAGTCAAATTTTGTTAAAAATATGAGATTTAAGATTTTGGTATTTCTTGAATTAGCATATTTTAATCCAGCTTCTGTAACATTTTGAGCGTCGGAAATGATGTTTAAATATTATTTTTTCATCTAATAAATGTGATCTTATTACAGCGTTTTAATAGAAACTGATCTTTTAAATGGCCCGTTTCTCCCTTATTTTAACAATGCTTCAGCCATATTCCAAATCGTTGGTGTTCATTTTGAGAGGGTTTGCTTAGTCCAAATATGACGAATGATATACCATTTTAAAGGTAATGACTTCTATTGTAATGTTTTATGAAAAGCAGCACAATGAGTTTTCCCTACTTATTGGTCGTTTTGTGGTGTGAGGTCACATATGTCACTGATCAATTTTCTTCCAGTTTCAACCATTCAATTTATCCACAATTGCTGCTCTCTACCCAGGTGTATACTCCCCAGGGAGTGGAGATGCTGCACACAATGAGTGCTGGTTTACATTGTATCCTATGACCGGGGGTAATATTATCATTGTAAATCGCTTAGAGATGATTATCAATCATATTAGGCGCTATATAAATCGAGTATATTATTATTCATATTTCAGGATGCTGTGAAGATAATGGCGAAGGACCTGGTACGAACGAGGAACTTTGTGAAGCGGTTTATCATGATGAGGGCAAACATACAAGCGGTCGGGTTAAAACTACAGACGCTCCGATCACAGGCAGCCATGGCCAATGCAATGAAAGGTGTCACCAAGGCATTGAAATCTATGAATTCAAAGGTTAGAAAATAATTAAGTAAGTTAACCCGTTGCGTACAGGAATTAGGTGCGCTATGTATAACGTCTATGGGGATTTGATAATCTCGACGGTAACAGGTAAAGAGAACCATGTATAGAAGTTGTTAAACATTACAATTTATACAGTATGATCTGAAATAATATATCAGGATACATGAGTTTATTCTAGTGAGGGCAAAGATACAAGCAGTCTCGTTAAAACTATAGACACTCAGATCACAGGCAGCAATGACAAATCAAAGGTAAGAATAAAATGTTGCAGTCAACAGAACCATGCTAAGAAATTGGTATACGTCGCATGCTTTGAAATTGTACTGTTGGGTTGCCTTTAAGTATTTGAAAACCTGAATGGTCTTAAATCAGGGCTCCACACTTACCTTTTTTGTCAGTGGCCTGGTCAGGCCAGTGATGTCATTTCTTCCCCTATTCTGGTGGCCCGAAAGATAAATTTACTGGCCCACAATTTTTATTTCATGAGTAAACTTTTTACTATTCAAAATATCACTCTTTCCTGATCAAACCTGTGAATAGATGAAGCATGATGTGGAAGAAAACAAGACTTTTAGAATTTTGCCAATGCCGGGTTGAAAATCCACTTGCCCGATCGGGCAACCAAAATATGACTGTTATACATTTTTGCTGGCCCGAAGTGCAATTTCACTGGCCCCGAGCCAGTGGGCCAGTGCGAGTGTCAAGCCCTGCCTAAATCCTCTTTTTGTTATCATGTTGCAGATGAAGCTGCCTCAGATTCAGAAGATCACGATGGACGATGAACAGTCAGAAGATCAGAGATCATGCTTATTATTACTCCGTCATGTGACATTCCTTTATCACAGAATGTTCACACATTACTCGGTGAACATATCAGGTCACAGAAAAACACATTTCATCAGCCATCTGAGTCTGTCTTTTTTTTGCAAACAACGTTACTAGATCCTTTTAAAAATCTTAACGGTTCTTAAAATCCTCTTTTATATCTCAGATGAAGCTGCCTCAGATTCAGAAGATCATGATGGACTTTGAGCGAGAGTCTGAGATCATGGACATGAAGGAAGAAATGATGAACGATGCGATTGATGATGTCATGGAGGGTGATGAGGATGAAGAAGAGAGGTCAGTGAAGAACAGATTAATTATATATTACATTTAAGTCTACTCTTACGTCATGTACATGTATTTGTGTTGGTGGAAGGTTTAGGAGTTTCTTTTATTGGTCTGAGATCATGGACATGAAAGGGGAGATGATGAACGACGCTATTGATGATGTGATGGAGGGTGAAGAAGATGAAGAAGAGAGGTCAGTGAAGAACAGATTTATTATTACTTTTATTTGCCTACTACAGTCAACTCCGCGTAAGTCGAAGTCGCATATATCGAATAATCGCGTAAGTCGATGATTATAAAAAGTACTGATTTATCGTCATACACTTGCGAGTGTTATTCCTCGATTTTTGTAAGTCGAATTATTGCCTAAGTCGATCAAATTCCCGGCACACTTTCAAAGCAAAACATGAAATTTGCATCGCGTAAGTCGAAGCAAGAAGTTATTTTTACTCCTTGCTCGAACTAAACCGCAATTGTGTTACCGATTACAGTCACACTGCATTTTTGTTTACAACGCAACGCACTGATCTGACGCTCCTCTGTTCTTATCTCGCATCTCTCTCTCTCTTGCTCTCCTTTTTCTCCCCATACACCGTACGGTACCGGTACCATCCTTCAATGCATGCTCGCTCCCAACGAATGTCACGCACAAAGACATACACGTACCACGCGCATCGCGTAGTATAGTAGTACTAGACTACTAAGTGTGCATGCATAGCTAGCTAGCATGTGGCTGGAGAATTCAAAGTAGAGTGGATCCACACAATTTACATAATAACAAGTACCATGTAAGCGAAGATTATTTATGTTTACAATAAAAATTAATCACAGAACGAGTATGATTTGGTATATTCTTATATATATTTGTCCAAGTAGGAGTGTGAAGTCAATTCTGTGTACATGAAAGTTTCGTTTTTTTTCTGATGCCCAAATTATTCCATCGGCCGCTAGCTGCGCGGGGTCACTGAGCTATAGGGTAGGGGCCGGGAACGTTTATGTACAACTTACACGTAACTGTAAGTCAAATTTTCTTTGACTTACGCGCAAGTCGAGTATCGCCTAAGTCAATGTGTTTCACACGGTCCCGTCAAGATCGACTTACGCGAAGTTGACTGTATATGTATTTTGTGGCGGTGTGAGGTTTGGAAATTTTCGAAAATGATTGCAGTGTGTATCCATTGACCAGAGTATTAATAATTATGTAAAGCGTGATGTAAAAAAAGCTATGGGGCAATTCCAAGCAAACATTGACATAACCACTGATTTTTCAAATTCGTTGTACCATAACAAATTTGGTATCAAATGAAAGCTAAAAGATTGAACTTTCCAAAAATGTATTTTGTTTTTGAAAAAAAAAATTGTAAACTATTATTTTATTGTTAATATATAGCATAAATTAATTTTCAGTTATTTTTACAAAACATTCAATCAAATATTAAGCATAAAAGAACTGCGAAAGGGAGTTTTCATAAAATTTTATTTCAGTGTTGATAGGATCATTGCTTCAATTTTTCAGATAAATATCAATTTCGTCATTTTCGCTCTTTGTTCCGCTTCAGTGACTCTCATTTACAATCATTAATATGTCACGGCGTTACACTAAAAACATATATTTTTAATATTTCTGGAAAAATATGAATGGGAATTAAATAATTTTTTGTTTTCTCTGTATTAGCCCATAGGGCTATAATATGCATGCTGAATAGCAGCATTATCTTTTACCACTTATTAATATAATCAATATCAATTTGGTCATGGCGTTACGTTTTGTGTAACGCCGTGACGCTACCTACTGGATTCCCATTGACATAACACAGTAGACATAATCAAATAGTGTAAGATATTTTTTGTAGGTATGCTTGGGCATTGCTCATGCTATAATTATATGAATAGGGTCAGTTGATAATGTTTCCATCTCAAAGTTACCTGAGTCATGTATGTGTATGGGTTGTATGTCCGTCTGTCTGTATGTGCATCTGTACATCAGTGTTCTTTTTTTTTCAATATCTCAACAATCGTTGGATGGATTTCGTTCAAACTTTGTACAATCCATGTATTTAGAGGTACGGATTATTGGATATGATTTTGGTCCATGAGGTCAAAGGTCAAAGGTCACATAGCTAACAAATATGCAAAAATTATATTATTATCAAGATACATTGTAGTTTGAGAATCCTTGAAGGATAACATGATAATAATACTGGTATGCGTCCAGTGAAGTATATGACCTGATTAGGGAATGGGGTCATGGGAGGTCATAGGTCAACAGGTCAAAATATTGTTGTTGTTTTTTGTTCTCACAATTAAGTTCCAGAATCAATGTTAGAAAGAGTACTGTAGGTAAAAGACAATTTTCTGAAACTGTTTGGGGCACAGGTCAAAGGTCACTCGGATAATTACCAATTCAAAAACAAACATTTACTAACTCTGAAATCATGTTACATGAAACAAATCACTTGCAAATATGCACTGTGCAGACCAAAAATTAAACATTTGTATGTTATTTTGAGAAACAAGGTCAAAGGTCAGATGTCAAAGGTCTCATATTTCATTGTTACATTTAAGTATGTATTTTGGTTTTAATATTTGATGGTTCCATTAACTAACTTCTGAAATAGATAAGAATTTCAATTATGTCCTAAAAGATTTTTTGATCAATAGAGGGCGCTGTGCTGCAAATTTGTGTCATGCGGATGATCATTTAATAGCATCTTGGTTATATAACCCATTCATCTAGTTCTTTATTGATTCTGGATCACTACATTAAAATTATATCATATTATTCATCTCTTTAATATCTCCCATATATATAACATGTACAATTCAGAGGTCACGGCGTTACAGTCACGGCGTTACAGTGCATAGATACATTTATGATATCATATTTACTATGAGCATTGGATTTTTTCTACACTTTTATTTGGATGTTCTAGCTTGATGTCTAGTACAAAGAATCAATGTGACAAAAGTGCAAAATGTTCTTGTAGTTCACAGAGTTTACTTAGTTTCTTAGCATGTATGAAACCCATGTCTTTTTGCCGTCACGGCGTTACGGCAGATATTGATATTCATAATTAATAATTTATTGGGAATTTTGGTTTTCTTGCCTATTGTAAATTATTGGTAGGATAGTGGTTACAGATGCATGTCAAAAGTTGGTTCTAGATATTTAGATTTTATGAGTTATTTGGACTTTCATTGTGAGAAACACCCTCTGACCGTCACGGCGTTTGCTTGGAATTGCCCTATGTTAAATGACCATAGTTATAATAATGGTACATATATTGTTTGCAAATTTTGAGCGTTATCCAGGGTTCTGAATTAGGAAAGTAGGGTTAACAAAGGGTTATTTTGACACGTATCTGTTAATATTTTGATTGTGGGCCATTTGTTTTTCTGACATAATCTGGTCTTATTTTTTTTCTCCAAACAGTGATGCCATCGTTTCACAAGTCTTGGATGAGCTTGGTCTGTCATTGGGTGATGATCTTATGGGTGAGTTTCATTTTGATACAAGTTGTTAAAAGTTGTGATCAATATAGTATTTTGGTTATTTCCAAAAATGATAACCCGTCACAAAAACCTACAAGTTCAGAAAAATTGTCTTCCAGAGAAAAAATAAAATAATTGTAAAACTCATCACCATACTCTTTTAGTGTTCATGGGTCTGCATACAAAGACTGCGGCTATTGTATAGGATGTGCGTGTCTTCGTTGCTCTATTGTCCCTAAAAATATGTGTGTAAAGAGTTGGCGCACTTGCAGACAATTGGCACGTACGGAACCATGAGGCCCCAATTGTTCCGTAAGTGTTGGTGATTAATGGTATTGCTTTTGAATTACACAACCCTTTGCAAAGTGTTGTACATCTATTTAATAGTAGACACTGAGACCAAAACATATAAGACTTGTGTTGTCCTTTGCATGGTGGTCCCCTTTAATACCCATTAAATGGGTCGGTGCTTGAAAAATGTTGTGCAGCAAACTAATATATCTTTTTACAAATATTTGTAATAATTCTTTCTGTGATGACAGGCATTCCATCGACGGGAGGACCACTGGCTACAAAGACCAAAGAAGGAGGCAAGGTTGCCGCCGCGGAGGGTGTCAGCGATGCCGACGCAGACCTACAGGCAAGACTCGACAACCTCAGGAGAGAGTAGCGACCATGTGACTTGATGTTGGTCAGGTGATTCTCAGGCAGCATCAGGTGACCTAATGGATATATGTGACATTACAATTGAAAAGACTTTTACAATTTATATGGACTAGCACTGCTCATTGGGATACTAACAAGTACCGAGCGGCTTGAAACCACTCGGCTTGTTAGAATCACTCATTCATGCAATGAGGGTTGTAGGGCTCAACCGTTCCAGCCCCATTACCAGGGAGGTTAGCATCACTGGCACACTGGATCTACCTGGCTGCACACCATTGCAACTCGCCAGGAAGCGAGCACCCATGCAATAACGCTCAGGCTCAATAAGACCCAGTGTGGTGGCCATTTTACTCCTGGGAGGAGAGTAGCAATGTGGATTATATGTCTGGAGGAAGGTTGAAATTGCAGGAGCGACCATTCCATAGGTTTTGAACTCGGTACCTCTTGATCGAAAGTCGGGTGCCATTCTGATCTTGGCTCAACACCTCCACAGAGTCCACACCTGTTGTAGTATGATAAAGTCTACCGCCGTGGTTGTGTCACGCACTCGGCAAACATGTCAACCAAGGAAGTTTGCAATCGGCAAATACATGTATCGATAAAATCAAGTAAAAGTTAGAATAGTTTATCTTGCATAATAACTGTAATTTATGGTTATCCATTTTATGTAGTGCTTTATTAAAATCAAAGTTTGAAGGCAGTCGGAGCATTGTTACCTTGACTTTAGGCTGTCGAGAAGCTTTGATGAAGGGCTCAAGCATTTCAAGGAATAAAGTCCTGCGAAGTAGCCATTTATTTACTACACCTGGGTTGAGAGCAGCAATGTGAATAATGTATCTTTCTGAAGGACACATGTGCCGCAGTTGGGCATTGAACCCATGGTCTTTGTATTGAAAGACAACTCGTTGTAATCCAACCATGACCAACACAGTGAGTTTTTTTCAAAGTTGTCAATGGGAAGTATTACAAAAAAATGTGTTAAATATGAAAACCTATGTGGAATATTTAGCTTTGTTAACATGAGTAATTTGGATGATTTATATTAAAGATGAAGGCTACCTAATTGAGAAATTCCTCTAAAAGGTGGCTTATTTTTGTTTTTATTGCAAATAGATATAGGTTTAAATTGTTATTTAGTCTGTATGTTGAATGTTAATCAGATCACACAACTTAGTATGATTGATTTAATACAAATCATGGTTTTATATTGTAATGCATAAATGCTACTTTTAATGGCTTGTTATTTATAATTCTCTCTAGGTTTATCTATTATTGCTTTTCAACTCTGTTTCAAGTTATTGATATCCTCTGACAGGATTTCCCACTAAATTCAGCCAATGATGTATACTTATTGTGCAGGGCTTGAAACTAGCACTTGCCTGATGACCTGGGGTGGTATTCAATTCCATATTTAAGTCAAAATTTAGCTCAAGTAAATTACTTAGCCAAAATTGAGATTTTATTAATTCATCAATTTTTGTTTTACTGGTATAAGAGTCTAAAAATTATTTGAATGCGAGTTTTCAGCCTAGAAAAGTGCTAAGTAAATTTCCTACTTAATCTAAGTATTGAATTGAATACCAGCCCAGGGGCCAGTATAAGTCAAATTTTAGTGACCCGATACGCCATCTAGATTTTCCAACTGACTATAATAGAAGATCTTGTATTCTTTTAATTCATGCTTCATCCATCATAATGTCAGTTTTGACAGATGACTGGGGTAAAATTTTGCAAAGTAGACATTTTTACAAATGAATTTATATTTTGGGGCCACTCTATTTTTGTTTCAGCCATCCGTAAATTGAAGAAACTTATTTTACTTGCCCAACTGGGTCACCATCAAGAAATGTTTGTGTTGGGCCCTGTTTTTATATTAGAGTAAATCATTGTTATTCTTGTATAAACTTGTGCACAAAATTGAACAAATGGCTGATGTGAGTGATATAGTAATATTCTGATCTGTTACCAACAAAGGCTAGTAAAGTTTGGTATTTTTTAATTCAAAGTCACAGCTCTCTGGTGATACGTAATTTGTAAAAACTTTTGGCAACATCCACCATACATACATACATGTACACAAAAGGATAAGAAATCTAGCAACAACTTTCTCCATTATTTGGCGACATTACAATGGGTTTGTAGCAAAATGTAACTTATAATATCACCTTTTGCTTAAAGGGATCTAGTAACTTTGTTGACATGTGCAAAAAGTGATGAATGGTTGATGCAATGTATATTGTTGTTATCTCATATGTCCACATATGTCCACAGGGTATTGTGTGAAAATTTCAAGTCAAATGGACATTGCATGGCCAAGTAATGAGCGAAAATGCAAAGTGATAGTCAATAACTCACTGCACTCACTGCGTACACAGTAAGAAAAACTCCACCAAAGTTTTTCTTATTTGAATACTTTGATCGTACATATCTTTGTAACGAAAGGGAAAAAAAACGAAACCTGTCCCATGATTTTATTGTTAATACGAATACAACAAGGTATGAGGGAACCGCTAGAATAAAAATTTTATTTTGAGGATTTGGACAATGTTACTAAGTCCCTTTAATGCTGTATGTTCTCACATCAACCATACTTAAAGGGGAACCAAATACTGGCATTTTTGCATACTGTTATCGATAAGTACACAATTCCCGTCATTGTAGTGATGTAGTCGCATATATCTCACTAATAATGGAAATAATCAATGTTTTTTAAACCACTGTTACCTGTTTTGACCGAACGCTGGAGGCTGCCATGTTTTCCAACTGTACCATATGAAACGTCATCTGACCTTGCACTAAAAAAAGCAAGTTACGTAACCACTGACATGGCAGCAGATTCCACAACAGCGTTTACTGTACCCGCTTTTGTTAGTGCATGCTCATATGTGCTCAGATAACGTTTCATGTGGTACCATTGGAAAACATGGCAGCCTCAAAACAGTTGGAAAAAAAATTGATTATTTCCATTATTAGCAATACCCAAGAGGAAATATACGACTAGAAGCGACAATAATTCAATTATGCACTTATCAGTAACAGCAAGCGAAAATTCCAGCGTTTCGTTTCCCTTTAATCAGTCATAACGCTATTCAACATGAATACTCATTAGTCTTTCTCATTTTTGTTATGGTAATGAACTTTATTAAAACTCATAAATAGTAATTAATTTCTTCTCAATTATTATTTCAGGAGATTGGATAAAAAAAAACTCCTTCAACCGAACTTGCTCAAACATATTAACACTATTAAAGATGAACACTAGTTAGTCTTCTACTTTGTTTTATATTTTTTTAAACTTGATTAAAAACTCATTAACTGTAGTTCTCTTGTTCTCAATATAATATTGGGAGAATCTGTTAAACAATTATTAATAGTTGTGTGACAGTTTATAAATGTAAGCATTTCTACTTGTTTAGTTTTTCTTGTACGATATATGTATTTATATAAAGAGTAATGTATGTGTACATTAAATATAAACATAAAATTACAATTTTAATAGCAGATTGAACTTTGTCATTTATTTTGTTCCAGTAGTGTTTCTTTTAGTATTCCAATGCCAGATATCAAGTCTTTTATCTGGTTGCCAGATCTAGGGAATTAAATAAAGACTTCTTCAAATACTTCTTTGGTGGGAAATAAAAAGAAAAATATGTCTATGACTACATACATGTAGGTGTAACCATATTTGCATATAGTTACCTCCAAATATTTCAATTTTGTGACCAGAATATCTAAACCATAAGAACTCTTTATTGAAAAAAACGTTTTATTTAAATGTTTAACTAATTCTCATTATTGTACCTGAAAATATAGGATTTGTTGAAACGTACAATTTAACTGGTCCACATGCTCCAGACTACATTGTTAGCTGAAAAACAGTTTACATAACAAAAAACTTACTTTGTACAGTTATAATTCTCCACTAGATAATTTAAAATCTGAACACTACAATCATTGTACATATCTTTAAAACGCAAGAGAAATTCAGCAAATTGAAACCTGCTCCATGTTTTTACTGTTAGTATGATTACAGTGATCTATATGTGAGAACTGCTAGAATTCTAGGTAAGTTTTGTGGATTGTGACAATGTTACTAGATACCCTAGATACTAGTTACCCTTTAAAGACCATGTACTTTAGTAGTCTTCTGTGATCTCGTACGGTGGTACAATAATACAAGCATTGGGATGATCGCCAGGGCATTAGCGCCTCCAAGAAAACGATACACTGCCTTTATACTGCCTGTCCTGTCTGCTACAAGTCCTGTGTATACAAAAATATAAATAAAAAACATGTTAATTGCTATCTGTCAAACATAAACTTGTAAGTTATCTTTAACATCATTATAGTCATAACTATGCTTGAATTGTAGAGAAAAAAATATCACTGGCTAAGTTACATGGCTGTTTTCATTTTAAAAAGCAGCCGATAACATAAGAGGGCGCCCTCAAGACACCAGAAAATATTTCAGCCATTTTTAATTTTACAAATGTAAATGTCATGTTGAGTAAAAATGATTATTCATCAAAAACAATAGAACCATTCAGGTATATTGTCAGAAAAGTGTAGGATTTATAATAATTTTATATATTATTATTAATTATTATAAATCAAAGTTGGCCCCCAGCATTTATTTGAAACGGATATATTTATGGATATTTCAGCTGTTTCTGAACCGATTTTAATCAAACTATTATGCATTTAAAATGGTGTGCTTTATCAAATATTACACTTGGTTTTTCATTACCTCACACAAAATAATTTCCTGAAGCACCCTCTAAACCAAAACTGTACTATCCCTTTAAATACAAATTTGCAACAGAAATCGATGTGACTATGAAAATGCTGGTAGTGTCAATTTACCATTACAAGTTAGCACATTTTACAGAGCTGTGAAATATGAGGCGTGTTAAAGGGATGGCATGTGCAAGTGCTGAATGGATGGTATAATGCGTAGTTTTGTGATGCTATATGTCCTCTGAGTAATGTGTGAAAATTACATGTTAAATGAATGTTATATGACCGGGTAATGAGACAAAATAATGCACAGTGATATTCCCCAACTCATTGCACTGGCTTTGTACATACGTAGTTATCCAGTGGATAGTTTTTAAATATCGAACACTTCAGTCGTAAATATTTTTTTTACGAAAGGGGAAAAAACATATCCCATGCGTCTATTGGTAATACTGATACACGTACACGGTATGAGAGAACCACTGATTTCTAGCCAGTTTCGTGGATTGGAAAGTGTTACTAGATCCAAAGGAAAATCAATAAGACACCTTTATAAACATGTAGGGCAAAGTAAAAAATGAAATGTTGCAAAATGCACTGATTTTGTCAACAGTGTGCCTTCCTTTTGTTTGAAGATTAAAACGTGGCTTGAATGCATGACCGATCACCCCCATTAAAGCCAAGGAAGGCACTCTGTTGACAAAATCAGTGCATTTTGCAACATTGCACTTTTGACTTTGCCCTACATTTGGATGCAAAGCACATTCCATGATAAAATATTCATAGCAAATGTTATATCAATGTAAAGAGGAGGATTCACGCTTTCCAATGATACCAAATTTATGAATGGTAATAGCGTAATAAAAAAAGTTATTAATGTGCAAACGTCGATTGCGGAACTTTTTGTGCGAGGTATATAGTCTAGTCGGAATAGGGGGGTCCCATGCACCCAAAAGATATATTTTTTTAACATACTTTTTTGTAAACCTGAATGTGTCTAGTTAAAGAATTTTGATGTTACCAAGACCAAATCGTGTCCCATGGGTGTGTTTGGCGGCCATCTTGGACACCATGTTGGATTTCAATGGAAAAAAGTGTAACTTACCTAAATGTTGAATAACGGGACATGAAAATAAAATTGAACATGTATTTAGGGATGGTTGGCAACGTGGGATTACTTAAAGATAATATATCAGTAATTAAACTAATTTGATAACGTAATTTGGCGATCATCGTGGTGGCCATCTTGGATTTTGACAAAAAAAGACGATTTTCAAATATATCTTTTGGAATATACCTACTAAAAAGACCAATAAACATGACTGTTCATGAAATGCATCATGAAATATTTCATCAATATATTCTTGTTCATAATTCAATCATATGAATTCAAACAGGGGGTCTTGGCCGCCATTTTGTGCCACTCTTGGCCACCATGTTGGATTTCATTGAAATACATATAAATTGCTTATGTCGGAAGTAGGGTCATATAAAGACATATTAACATATTTTATACGTGTGAAATGGTAAGAAGGGATTAGTTTCAAGTATAATTCTAATGATTCAACTAATTTGAATGCATAATTTGGCAGCCATCTTGGATTTTGGTGAATTTTTTTTTTCTTCATATATCTTGTAAGATAAATGAAATAAACAGAAAATAAAAAAACAAATAAACATGGTTTTTGATAATTTCGCAACTAGGGATGATTACAAAATATAATTTAAGTTATTTGCATGCCTGCCATCTTGGCAGCCATCTTGGATTTTTTTGAAAAAATCTATAGCCTATGTACGGGAAATAAATTATCTTTCTAAATAAGTATCGTAAATTCAAGTCAAACAATCACATTTTCTGTATGATAGTTTATTGATGTATGATCTCAGAATATACCCCACATATGGGTTTTGGTAGGCACTTTGGCGGCCATCTTTGACTTAACCGATCTCCAATCATCTGCTTAAGCAGAGCATTGGCAGAATTTTGCCTTGCCTTGAAATACATCGGACATGTGAATTGGTTGAAGATGGGCTGAGTGAAGTCAGATCCCTCTGGAAATTTGGAACCGACCATAAATGTATCCTGGGCCAAGAGCCCAGTGTATCCACATTCATTTAAAGCTTTACCTTCAGCGAAAGTGCCATACTTCTCTTGTACGAATGAGGTGTCCAATAACGGCTGGTGGCATCACAGTTGGGTTTCACCACCTGTAGCATGCTCCCACCTGTGCTGTTTACTTCATTTTGATTCATGCAAGGTTGTCATTATGTTGCTATTTGTAGTTTGTCATTATTTTATCCTCATGGATAATGACTTCCAGGGAGTCATCTAATCCATGCCAGGATTCAAAACGTACATGTACGTATAACCCCTGTATAACAAATGTATACGCACTGACCCGCACCAAGCCAACAAGGTGTGCAAGAGCCTGGGATAATTATGTAGATGACACTCCTAAGCCACCTCAGCAAGAGAAGAAAAATTGAATTCACAAGGTCGCTGATGTAATACCTTATCAACGCGTAAGGTGAGGACCTGTTCGCATATGTTTGAATGTCAATGATTGCACATTACTGATCAGCGACCATGATGCAGAAACACCTCTCATGGGGCCGTACCGGACTGGCAAGTGACTCCATCACCACCTGCCACACTCCAATGGCCTTAACCATGTTAACAATCCATTGTAAAAAGATATCTAAAAAGCACATGTTATGAAACATCACATGATTTCTAACTCCTAGCCCTTCCTATCAATGGAGACGGTCTAAATGACAATGACTCATTGATACTGACGCGAGACTCAAAAGAGGAGCACAGGCTGAAACGTACACAAAAATGACAACAAGTAACCTCATAACCCTGGAATCAAGTTAGAAGAAGACACTGCGAAGCCATCTGTGAATAAAATCCTGATTCTACATTGGCGGTTATCTTGAGATGATAGGTAATCTTGCAACTGTATATCCGCATCATCAGATCGTGCGGAGTTTGTTTCCAGTATCAAGAAGAAGAAGAAGAAGAAGAAGAAGAAGAAGAAGAAGAAGAAGAAGAAGAAGAGGTGTAAGACAGACCGTTCGACTGATCATGCTGGCAGTGGCCATGAGTGGCCAAGACTGCCGCTATTCCACACGGACCCTCTTTTCAATCAAATGGTTTTACAATGGCCACAAGGATTCATTAAGATGAAATCAGGTTCAATGAGACCTGAGTTACAGATGTTGAACTAAAAGACCACCATTATTGATTCGGAACATGAAACATACACAAAAACAAGGGAAAATATGCCAGAAATCTAGATCAAATTCCAATCTATCGCGGCTCTAGCAGCACTCTACATCTGAAAACGGAACTTGGGTTGTAACGTTCCATCATGGGTCCGTCCCTGGACCTATTCAATTCACCATTCACACTTAACCTAGGGACATTGCACAGCATCACGACGTGAGTTATCATCTCTACGTAGACGATACTCCACTCTAAGTTTCCTTCAAGCCATGGCGTGTCAGACCTTGCTGCATGCCAGAAGATCTAGGACTGTTTGACTGCGATGCAGATGTGGATGTCGGATGGACAGTGATTTCCTGAAACCGAACCAAAATAAAAAATACATTCAACTTTCCTAAAATACATTCAAGACATGTTGATTGAAGAACACTAGATAACTGTCAGTCTTCCGCCCCTTGCATGTGATCCCGTAGTTGTGTTTCATGTGCCGAATCAATCATAGTTGGAGTCTTTTGGTTCAACATATGTCACTGAGGTCTCATTGAACCTGATCTTATCTTAATGCATCCAATTCTAGACCATTTGCTTGAAGAGAGCTAGGCTTGTCCAAAAGATCGTTAATCTTGGTCACTCATGGCCACTGTCAGCATGATCAGTCGACCAGTTCGTCTTGGACCTCTCATCTTGACGGGTCGTTCCAATGGTCTGATAGGTCACAATAACCGCCCACGTAAAAGCAGGATCTTGTTCCCAGATGGCTCCGCAGTGATTTCTTCTAACTTTATTCCAGGGATAGGAATGTGTTCTTTTTGTCACATTTGTGTAGGATTCAGCCTTGAATTTAACCAGACGTTGATGCCGTCCTGGATGTACTCCCCTTTGGGGTCTCTCGACAGTGAATTATTAGTGTCTTGGACGATGAAGATCACTAATGATGCTTTGTTCTGCCCACAGAAAAAGCATTACACCAATGATTGTTCTTAGAGTCCTCTCAATTGATAGGCAGACCTAGGAGTTAGAAATCATGTGATGTTTCATGTGATTTTCGGACAACCTTATAAAATGGATTGCTAAGACCATTCGTGTGACATGTGGTGAAGTCATTGACCAACCAATATGTTCCCAAGATACTAGAGGCGTTTCTGCATTTTGGTCGCTGATCATGCAATCGTTGACATCCAAACAGCTGCCAACTGGTTCTCACCAGTCCTCACGCGTCTGTCAGCTATTGGACACCTCATTTGTACTAGAGAAGTATATGACACTTTCGCTGAAGGTAAAGCTTTAGCTGAATGTGGATACACTCTCGGCTCTTGGCCCAGTACATATTTACGGTCGGTTCCAAATTTCCGGAGGGATCTGACTTCACTCAGTCCACCTTCAGCATGTTCAGGCAATTCACATGTCTGATGTATTTCAAGGCATGGCAAAAGTCTGCCATGCTCTGCTAAAGCAGATGATTGGAGATCGGTTAAATCAAAGATGGCCACCAAGGTGGCTACCAAATCCCGAATTGGGGGTTTTATAATTCTGACATCATGTTTCAATGCTATATCTATCAATAACTCTCATACAAAAAATGTGATCATTGGACTTGAATGCATGGTACTTATTTAGAAAGATAATTTATGTACATATACATATTTTCATTAAAATCCAAGATGGCTGCCAAGATGGCAGGCATACAAATAACTTAAATTATCATTTGTAATCATCCCTAGTTGCCAAATTATCAAAAAGCATGTTCATTTGTTTTGTATTTTCCGTTTATTTCATTTAATCCCAAAAGATGTATAAACATTTGTTTTTTTTTCACCAAAATCCAAGATGGCAGCCGAATTATGCATTCAAATTAATTGAATTATTAGAATTATACTTTAACTAATCCCTCGTTGCCATTTCACCCACATACAAAGTGTTAATTTGTCTTTGTATGACCCTAATTAAAACATAAGCAATTTACACGTATTTCAATGAAATCCAACATGGTGGCCGAGAGTGGCACAAAATGGCGGCCAATACCTCCTGTTTGAATTTATATGATTGAATTATGAACTAGAACGTATTGATCAAATATTCCATGATGCATTCTATGAACAATCATGTCTATTAGTCTTTTTATTAGATATATTCCAAAAGATATATTAGAAAATCGTATTTTTGGGTAAAAATTCAAGATGGCCACCACGATCATCGCTAAATTACGTATTCAAATTGGTTTAAATATTGTAATTTTATTTTAAAATAATCCCTCGTTGCCAACTATCCCTAAATACATGTTCAATGTTCTTGTTATGGCCCGTTATTCAACATTTGAGTTAGTTACACTTTTCTCCATTGAACTCCAACATGGTGTCAAAGTTGGCCGCCAAACACACCCATGGGACACGATTTGGTCTTGGTAACATCAAAATTCTTCAACTAGACGCATTCAGGTTTACAAAAATGTAAGTTAAAAAAATATATCTTTTGGGTGCATGGGACCCCCCTATTCCGACTAGACTAATAGATGATGTACTCAAAGCTTTTCTGCTCTTCTCAAAATTTCCAATTCGTTGTATTTCCCTCATATTGATTATATAACTTTGCAGGTCACCCGCATTGTTGACAATTTGTGAGATCCAAAATACAATTATAATAGTTATTGCTATTATTATCATTATTATATTTCTATCATGTATTTATTTATTTGTTTTATTATAACAGGGTAGCTTTGTAAGTGGTACAAACTCCACATTATGATTATTAGTCTATTATTAGTGTTATTAATACTATTAGTGTTAGCAGTATTATCAATATTATTATGATGATTATTATCATTATTATTCTTTGATAATTGATTTATCTGGTTATGAAATTGTTACTTTAAAACAAAAATGTATTTTCACACAATCAACTCCCTTGTTTTAGCTAGAGGTATCGAACATCTTTGATGTCCTTCATCATAATCATAATTATTATTATTATTATTATTATTATTATTATTATTATTATTATTATGATTATTATTATTATTATTATTATTATTATTATTATTATTATTGTTATTGTTATTATTTATTCAGCCAATATTGAAAACAAGTACATCGATCTGTTACAAAATATAATGTACAATGAAAGTGAGATATGGGACAGTTACAAGTAGCCCAGCCAAAAAGTAGATTTTAATTGATCACAGCTTGCCTAAAGTCCGGGCCTAAAGTACTCCTGATACCAAACTGTATATCATTTAAAGGAAAGTCAAACGCTAGCATTTTCTGCTTACTGTTACTGATAAACTGTTTCAAAATTTCTATCACTAATTCTAGTCGTTTATTTCCTATTGTGTATCACTAATAAATAATTATTTTCATAATCAATGTTTTGGAGTCCACAGTCTTATGTTGTATTGACCTCTGGAGGTCGGCATGTTTTCCAGTGGTCCCATATTACACTTCATTTGATCGTGCACTTAAAAAGCGGGTTACGTAACCACTGATATAGCATCAAACTCAACAGCAAATGTTACATATAAATCGTTATACGGTAGTTACTGTGCATTCAGATGATCATTATTGTCATTTTATCAATATTGGTTATTTCAATAACAATATACCTGCTGCTGGGCCGGACACCAATATCGCGAGTCCCGTGGAAAAGCTGCTGAGTGTCGACGCATCAGGAAAATTTTCCTTTGCAACGGCCCAGTCAATCACTGCGTCTTTGGTGACAACGGTGCCACCATTCCCGATGCCGATGACAAACTGGGCCACCATAAGGTAGTCGAACGATGAATGGAGCGTTGTCACGAAGAAACCGCCGGACGAGATGCAAAGCGACGCGAAGTGCAGGTAGCTGCACCAAGTTGGTCGATACCAGAGAGCTACGGTGGTGACAAGATGTGCAGCTGCCATACCAGCTGTCGATGAAATGACGAGGAGACTCGCCTTCCGGAGCTCCAGGCCCTGCGCAATGCCGTACGTCGTTTCGAAAATGTTCCACCCGCCCGTGACGAAATAGACCAACATGATACTGGGTAAGAACGTGCTGACGAAAAGCGGCTCGCGGTAGGCCAGGTCTAAGTGTGTAACTTGCATGAATCGGTTGAAAATCACCCTGATACTTCGCGGAGTTTTAGTGCTCACATAGGCGTCCTGGTCTCCTTGAGCCTCATTTAACAAGCGCAAGTTCTCGTATTGACCCTCTCCTAATGTGTCATGGTCATCCGATTCATAGTCCTGGTCTGAATCGGAAATAAATCCATGCGTTCTCTTTTGACAATCGTTCTCTTTCTGCCGGATAGTCTTGTCCGAATGGTTGCCCGAATGGTTGCCTTCGACGTCTCCGATGCTACAAGAGTCAGAAAGGGTTTTGTGATTCACTGAATCAGAGTAAGCCTCGCAATGAAGCAGTGGAGAAAACTCTTCCTGATTGGAACAGGTCAGTTCCTCCAGATTCTCGTTAAAAGCATTACTATGACCGCATCCCTCAACCGATGGCAAGCGTTGTCTGTTATGACAAACCTGAAATGAAACTGATGTTGTTGATGAAAATGATACGGATGACGGTGCTGCTGATGCTGCTGCTGCTGGTGGTGATGTTGAGGATAATAGTGATGACATGGATGATGCCAACGTTCTGTTTTCTTCCGCATCGTCTTCTTTTGGAAGGTTGTCCATCCGTAGACACCTATGTTCACATGGATCTTTGTGGTCTCCAAACTTCTCTTTGCTATGTCCATCTTTATATTCCTTGACAAGCATTTCAGTCTCGGTCCCTTCCATCGGTGTCATGTTCAAAGTCACGTTATCTGTATCTTCCTGTAATAGCAGCTCTGTCTCTGGACTGTCCTCTCCATCATCGTTATCTCGACCTCGATCTACACCCGATCGTATAGTCTTAGCTGGAACTTTAAGCGCATAGCCTATCGGTGCCATGTTCAAAGCCACTCCTCCTATGAACAGGAGCGTATCCTTTGTACCGTAAGCAACGGCGCTGTAGGACGTTGCCAAGGGAAACAGAAGAGACCCGAATGTCATCCCGAGATAGCTAGCGGTGCTCATCAGGGCAAAGTTCTCCCCGTGGTATTGGTGTAGGAGGAGCCATGACTGGAGGTTGACGACAGCGAAACACAAACCTTGATTTGAGGGAAAAACCAAGAAAGATTATAATTTGATGAGATTCATCTATACCCACATCAAAAACTGTTGAGTAATAGTTATTCTTGTATTTGTACATAGTTTGCAACTGACTTTACCGACAGATGAAACTACTGTAACCTTGTTATGTCATTTTTGTTAATGGTGTCTTGTATAACCGTTATGGATTTAGAGAACTTGGCCCGTATTCCCGCACCAGCCTAGTTACATTCTAAGCCTATAGATCAAGATGACAATGATAAGTATGCAGCGAGAGAAACTCTTAGTTGCCAGATTGGGTTAACAAGCTTAGTAGGTATGATTACCCAAATAACCTTATTTATTGACCAAGAGAATGTTGTTTTGCTTACGACAAGTTATATTTAGCTCTATCGTCTGTGGCTTTCCGAACGTGGCCCTAGACGTTTGCTGATTACAGTATAGCCTCGATACGATTCATGCTTGGAATATCCCGGACGAGCCCCCAATAAGTTAAAGATGGTCAAGCGTGGGGATATTACACAGCGGGTCGCCATTTTGAACTAGGCAAGTTTGTGCGCATGCACGCACTGCACAACACTAATGCAGCATGCAGTACGCACCGTGCGCAGGAAGTTTGCAAGATGACGCCGCGCATCTGATTTACGAATCCGAACCACCTTTAAAGGTAAAATCATGGCATGTTTCCTTGGTGTAAAGCCATCTCGCCATAATTCATGGCAGCTTGTAACAAAGACATACAATTATATTGGTTTCTAAGTTTAATTTATTGATTTATTTTATTTCTGAAATCACTGTCACATATATTATGATATTTAGTGAAATGGGAGATTGCCTTATTCAGCAAAACGGCCCAAAGTGAAAGCCAACCTGTTCTCTCGTCTGAAATGACTCTATAGGTCATTGTACCACACCTTCTAAAAACACCCATATAGTCATTTTAGGTGCACCTGAATATGCTGCCATCTACGTATGGAAACTGTATAATATCGAACATCGAGTACGAGTTTACGCAAGAGAAACGACGGCAAGAGCGGGTATCGAACCATGCGTCTTTAGATTATCAGGTTAGCACCCATCCAATTGCGCCACAGTGGCTTGATTTGCAGCGGGTTTTGGGGATATATAACCCTAACCTAAACCCTAACCCTAACCCTAATTTGGTGGCTATAGGTCAGATTAGTGGCTATAGGTCAGATTAATGGCTATAAGTCGGTATATTATACAAGTCGGAAATTGTATGCGCGAGTGATAGTCTCTCTCAAGTCGCAGAAAAAATCAAAAGTAGGCTCTGCGACGCATTAACAATCCATACAGTTTCCAAACGTAGATGGCAGCATATTCAGGTGCACCTAAAATGACTATATGGGTGTTTTTAGAAGGTGTGGTACAATGACCTATAGAGTCATTTTAGACGAGAGACCAGGTTGGTGAAAGCATGGCACATACCTGAAATGAATATAAATGTGCCAAACACAAGTGGGTCTTGCGTGAAAGCAGTACAGGTGAACATCACACCACAGATGAACCCACTGAGGGTTGTTACGGCACGAGGGTTGAGTTGGTCTAGCAGAAGCCGAGCCAAGGGGGCTGTTTAGATGTCAAGAAGAGAAAACCCCAAATTAATATGAGATAAGAAATAAGGGTTTCCCCGGGGATAGACCCCAAGACTACTGTGAGTATTGCCTTCGCCCCGTCAGCAGATGCATGTCGTCGACATCTGATATAAGGACGCGTGTCTAACCGTGGTTAAGCCTCTATTGCGTACAGGCCATTATAAACTTGTACAGTTCGTTATAATTTGTTTTAATGAGTTATTGGACTTGGACTTAGAATAAGATTATGTTCCATGCTCGACACGGTATACACACACAACAGTTTGCAAGAATATTCAAGTTTGAAAGAGGCAGTATATAGAAGAAGAAAAAGAAGTATAAGACATCGGGATTACTAGACCGGTGCTCTACCAACTAAACTAGAAAGCACTTATGCTGGCTCCTGCATTGGGGCGTTGGACAGTATCAAGAAGGAGAAGGTAGTCCCCCGGTCAAGCAATCCGGAGGTCTTTCGTTCGAATTCTGGGGAATACCTATATTTCTTTTGCTCACTTTCATATTATTTCTGGTCAGTATACATTTCTTGTTAAACACAGGCGTGATTTTTCCCGGATGGTGTTATTGAGGCAAGCCACCACAGTATTTTGTCTTTTCTTTTTACAATGTGAATCATAGTGAACAATAGCTCCAATGAACATTTTGAGATTTTGTATTATGTGTTGATTTATTTGTGCGGAAGTCAGCACAGCTTTTTTTCATAGGGGTTAAAATCAATAAGGGTCAATTAATTGGTTCACAGCTGCAACTCAAACACATGAATGCTTAATTCAGAATAGAACAAATATAATGTAGATAGAGTGGAGGTATTCATGTGCTCGGCGTTTGGATTGGAGGTGAGACCAACGTTTGTAATTTTCCCAAGGACATGGCCAGTGAGACAATTCAATATCCGGACAGAACAGTCGATATAAAGCGTCTATCTTCCTGAAAGTCTGGCCAAAGCGGCTGTATGATAGCGAAGAAATCAAATTATTTGTTCATCTTTATGTCAGTATGTGCATGTTTCTTTTGGTCGTTCAATGCATCATAGGCGTAGGAGGTGGGGGCTGCACACCCCCCCCCCCCCCCCCCGAGATTGGAAAACGGCCATATTCGGGTTAAAAGCACCTGAAATTCGGGAAAACCATGTCATACTATATTCGGGCCAACTCATGTCATACATTCGGGCAAAGTTACCTTATTTTGGTTCAAAACCGTCTCATATTCCGGCAAAATGTTGTTATTTTTGGACAAAGCCTTCACAAACATAATTTTCGGGCAACAAAAAGGCGAAGACCTCCCCCCCCCCTTTTTTTTGGGGGGGGGGGGGGGGCTTGTCAAGTGAAAAGTCGGGAAGGAAAATTATTCAAGTTCAGGTTTTTTTTATCATTTACCTGCGAGGTAGATCATGGAATAGAAGAGAGTGACGATAAATCCAATGGTAGTGTAGGAAGTGTTCAGATACCCCACGAGGGGATAAACAATCACACTCAATGATATCACGAGATTCTCCTGAAGAAACTCCAGGAAGAACCGTGACGTAAAAATCACGTGACGCCAGTTACTTCTCCGTGACGTCATGACTGTTAATTAGTTGATATGTCTGCTATAATAGCCATTCACCTGTAGAATACAAACAAATATATATCACCATGTCGTGGTCGGACTGATTGGGGCACACCTTATGCTTGTTTCTTTATTTTGTCAACAACAGTTTGTCCACTATGTTTTTTTAATTTGGTATCAAATGATTGCGGGCGGGGGCACGGCACGTACCCCAGTGCCCCTCCCCCGTTGCTACTATATGATTTCCAATTCATTAATTAAATGGGCAACTCCAGCGTCACGGACATTACAAACATACAGTATTTTCATGACTTTTCAATGCCACTACTAATTCATACCTCTACCTAATGTCTAACTTTTATTTTGATTACAAAGCAATAGCGTGGTTAAGTATGCAAACAAAGTTTCAGAACATTTATCCAATTCGTTACTGAGTAATTCTGCAAAATGTGCGCCGTCACGGACATTACATTTTTGGGACATGACTTTCTGCATCCATATACATCTTTGCAAAAATCTGTGAGTTCTGAGACCTCACAAAGGTGATTTAGGTATTCAATTATAGACAAGGCAATGATGAATTGAATCCAAGTTGGATTTTGCGAAACGGGCCAGGTATGTGATCTAGACAACAAAACGTTGCGTCACGGACATTACATTTTTCAGCGTCACGGACATTACAGTTTGTCCGGAGGATTTGATTAATTAAAAAATATACTTTAGATCACTCAAAAGACTGAAATTTTAATCTGAAAAGGTACTTTGATTATCAGTCATCAAATTTGGTGCCTTAAATAATAAAAATACCAGAAAATTTGGAAAATATATGGATTTTCCTGAAATTTGCCCAGGGTAGTCCCATGTGTGGAGTTTCATGTATGGTTTCCGTTTCTCCTATATGGAGACACCCGAGAATTAAAAAAATCATGTGAACTGAAAGATATAATCATAGGATCATGTTGTATGGAAAAATAATCCAGAAAAAATCAATAGGATTTGAAATAGAGCCAATTGTTTTTTTGAGTTCATGTCCACTTTTTCGTGGAATTGCCCAAATGTAAATTAGAAGTTGCAGTAGTAGTAGTAGTAGTAGTAGTAGTAGTAGTAGTAGTAGTAGTAGTAGTAGTAGTAGTAGTAAGTAGTAGTAGTAAGTAGTAAGTAGTAGTAGTAGTAGTAGTAGTAGTAGTAGTAGTAGTAGTAGTAGTAGTAGTAGTAGTAGTAGTAGTAAGTAGTAGTAGTAAGTAGTAAGTAGTAGTAGTAGTAGTAGTAGTAGTAGTATTAGTAGTAGTAGTAGTAGTAGTAGTAGTAGTATGTAGTAGTAGTAGTAGTGTATTAGTAGTATGCATTTCGATCCTCTAGTCATAGTACGACTTTGATATATCGCAGCATTTAAAATAGTTATGAGAAATATACAACAACGAAATAACATTAATAAATCAATTGGAAAAGATGTATGTTTTTATACGAGCTTCTTAAGCACATCCACTGTTGGAGGAGATTTAATTTAATAGGGCAGTTCATTCCACTCCTAAGTTATGTAAAAGTGAATATCTTCTGATTGCCAATATCTCTCAATAATCATGTGAACTGAAAGATATAATCATAGGATCATGTTGAATGGAAAAATAATCCAGAAAAAATCAATAGGATTTGAAATAGAGCCAATTGTTTTTTTGAGTTCATGTCACTTTTTCGTGGAATTGCCCAAATGTAAATTAGAAGTTGCAGTAGTAGTAGTAGTAGTAGTAGTAGTAGTAGTAGTAGTAGTAGTAGTAGTAGTAGTAGTAGTAGTAGTAGTAGTAGTAGTAGTAAGTAGTAGTAGTAAGTAGTAAGTAGTAGTAGTAGTAGTAGTAGTAGTAGTAGTAGTAGTAGTAGTAGTAGTAGTAAGTAGTAAGTAGTAGTAGTAAGTAGTAAGTAGTAGTAGTAGTAGTAGTAGTAGTAGTAGTAGTAGTAGTAGTAGTAGTAGTAGTAGTAGTAGTAGTATGTAGTAGTAGTAGTAGTAGTGTATTAGTAGTATGCATTTCGATCCTCTAGTCATAGTACGACTTTGATATATCGCAGCATTTAAAATAGTTATGAGAAATATACAACAACGAAATAACATTAATAAATCTATTGGAAAAGATGTATGTTTTTATACGAGCTTCTTAAGCACATCCACTGTTGGAGGAGATTTAATTTAATAGGGCAGTTCATTCCACTCCTAAGTTATGTAAAAGTGAATATCTTCTGATTGCCAATATCTCTCCTTTTTATAAAGATAAATTACACGGAGTATATAAGTACAATAAAACAAATTAATATCGCGTGGCATAATAAAATCCAAAATTAGCATCCATATTCTAAGTATTGTACCGGCAGAAATGTATTAGGCTTCTGAATATCCAAATAATTCACTCACCAATGTATAATACGCAATTAATAATGACGGTGTTCATATATTGCAGTTTCTCCGCTCTGCACACTTCTCTGTAAATGTGAGCATCATATCGTTGACGTTAATATCATGCAACATATGCAACATGAGCATATTACACGGCGGATCTAGTTATCCATGTATGTTGTGCACATGTATGTTGTATGTACTCCGATCCTTTACTCAAAATAGTATCGTAGAAATAAAATAAAGCTCTACAAAATAAATAAATAATACTGCATGGGGATCGAACACTAAAATATGTACCTACTTGTAGTACTAACAAGTAACAAAGCCTCTGTTGTTGAATACTATCTGTAGTCGTACTGCATGAAGCGCATTGGCAATCAACAGGTATTTATATTATGAAGTCGAAAACGTTTGCCTAAGATACGGGCAAGGTCAATATAGGCATATAATTCCTCGTTTGATATAATAACGCAGTTAAAGGGAAACAACATCCAAAATTAATTTTCTGTAAATGAAATAGAATAGATTTGATCGTTCCTAATTCCACCAATATGTTTAGAAAAAATATTTAAGTTTTCAGAAAAAAATAAATCATCATTTGAAAAATCATCACCATAAAAAAAGTATATGTTTTGGGGGATGCAGAAGAAGAGTTAAAGTTAAAGTCTTTCCCGTACCAATGTTGGCACATAAGGCGGCGCCTATCTCCGTTTCAATAGCCCTAGGCCACACGTCTACTAAATGTAGCGAAAGTTACAGAAGGGGGCTAGTCCTCTGGTAACTCGTGTGATTAACTTTCCCTTTTCCATTCTATAAATGCCGAGTGTCTGGCTTCGGCAGAAGGTACCATTTTTAAAGTCTTTGGTATGACCTGGTCTAGGTTCGAACTCGGGACCTCCCGTGCATGAGGCGGACACTCTAACCGCTAAGCCACCATGCTCGGTATGCAGAAGAAGAGTATCATACTAAATGCCTAGGAAATCTATGGTGGTTAAGTTCCTATGACAGTGTATATATATATATATATATATACCAATTAATTTTTTCCCGTATATTATATGATTATTAACTTGTAATACAACTATGTTTGGAGGCACATGTTTCTATGCTTGCTGGTGGGATGGATAATAACTAACTAGTTATTTTATAATCAAATTATTTACTTCGGGTGTTGGCTCCCTTTAAGCGCGTGGTCGTATTATCGCGGGCACGGTCAACCGGTGGTCAACCGGTGATTCACATTGGCCGTGTGTATAATACGTGAATTATTTACTTTGTGTGTTGGTTCTCTTGCTAAAAGGCTAGGTCAACCGGTTGTGTAAATGTAAATGAATGAAGAACGCCAATAAACACAAAACAACAACAATGTACTTATACTTATTTGCCGTGTGTACGTGAACGCGTACAAAATAAAAGGGGGGTGTCATTTTCGCATGTGTTTGCGAACACAATTTTTTTTTGGGGGGGGGATGTAAAAAGGGGTATAATATAATTATATTTCATGACGATATTCGCGAAATGTTTGGTTTGTGTTCTTGTATAAACCTAAAGTTCGTTCTACCATTAACTCGCACTACCCCCTAAATTGAATCGTCAGTGGAACATGCAACCGTCATAAAAGCGACTGAGAATATTTCGGCCTATAGGTCGTCGCCCCGTCGTCGCTTGTTTGGTTTTCCAATCGTCATAAAAAAAAGGAACAGAGTTGTTCGATCGGGCAATCGACCCAGTGGCGCAGCGACGGGGGCATATGGGGCACGTGCCCCCGCCCCCAATAATTTGACAAAAACAATAGGAAACATAAGCCCCTTGAATTAATGTTTGCCATTACGCCCGTATATTGCACTGCACTACATTTGAACTTGGATGCAGGGTTAAAGTGACCCATTAACTTTGTCAAATTAAACCACAAATATCTTGGAGCTTTTGACATTTTCTTTTATACCTTGATGTATTGGCATTATGGTAACTGAAGAATACCGGAATGAGATTTGATTTGTTTCTCTTCAAATATCTCCCTAATTATTGAGATACATGTAGTTATGATATTGAATTGAAAAACGTTCCAGGACGCTTTCCGATTGTAGTCAAACTGTTACCTGTTTTGACTGAACGCTGGAGGCTGCCATGTTTTCCAACTGTACCATATGAAACATCATCTGACCTTGCACTAAAAAAAGCGAGTTACGTAACCACTGACATAGCAGCAGATTCCACAACTTCGTTTACATATCCCGCTTTTGTTAGTGCACGCTCATAATATGAGCGTAAAAAGTTCACGGGGGCGGCGGGAGAATTCGCCCCCGAAATGACTAAAAGAACCCCCGAAAAAAAAAGTAGCCCCGAAAAAAAAAAGGGAAAAAAAAATTTCTTTTTGATTTTTCTGATTTTTTAAAAATATTTTCTGTTTGGATCGAGATCAAATGCTTATCAGATGATCACTTACAGCATTAGAGCTTTATAGTGGCCCCTGAAATTTGAAATAGAGCCCGGAAATTTGTAGCCCCCGAAAGTTGGAAAAGTAGCCCCCGAAAAGGAGCCCCCGAAATAAAAAATATTATTTTTTTTGCTGCTATCATGTGCTCAGATAACGTTTCATGTGGTACCATTGGAAAACATGGCAGCCTCAAAACAGTTGGAAAAAACATTGATTATTACCATTATTAACAATACCCAAGAGGAAATATACGACTAGAAGCGACAATAATTCAATTATGCACTTATCAGTAACAGCAAGCCAAAATTCCAGCGTTTCGTATCCCTTTAATCAGTCACATAACACTATTCAACATGAATACTCATTAGTCTTTCTCATTTTTGTTTCGTTAATGTACTTTATTAAAACTCATAAATAGTAATTCATTTCTTCTCTATTATTTCAGGAGATCAGATAACAAAAGCGACTTGTCTTTATACATCAACCAAACTTGCTCAAACATAACACCATAAAAGATGAACACTAGTTAGTCTTCTACTTTGTTTTATATTTTTAAAAACTAGATTAAAAACTCATTAACTGTAGTTCATTTGTTCTCAATATAACAATATTGGGAGAATCTGATAAAAAACAATTATTGGTAGCTGTGTGACTTATAAATGTAACTGTACATGTCTACTTGTTTAGTTATTCTTATATGTATTTATATAAAGAGTAATGTATGTGTACATTAAATATAAACATATAATTACAATTTTAATAGCAGATTGAACGTTGTCATTTATTTTGTTCCAGTAGTGTTTATTTTAGTATTCCAATGCCAGCTATCAAGTATTTTTTCTGGTTGCCGGATCTAGAGAATGGAATAAAGACTTCAAATTCCTGTGCAATCTTCATATAATTCTTTGGTGGCAAATAAAAGAAAAATACATGTACAGTATGTCTATGACTACAATCATGTAGGTGCATGTACCCATGTTTACATATAGTTACCTGCAAAAATTTCAATTTTGTGACCAGAATATCTTAACTATTCAAGGAGCCCCCATAGCCCTCTTCATTGAAAATATATTTATAGATATCGAGTCTTTTTTCTAGTCGGGTCTAGGAAATTAAAGGGGTATGGTCTGGTAAAGAGAGTACACTTTTGGTCAAACTAAATTTTAGTAAGCAAAACCTGCACCATTACATTACAAACTAATAGTTATATATGACTCCACCATGCTAAAAAGGAATAAAACATTACAAATGACTAAGTAAAAAGCCTGTTATCATTAAAAAAGAGCCATTAAAACTCAAGAGGGCGCTTTCTAAACACTCATCGGTTTCAGCCATTTTAAATAAAATATTGTGCATGTGATGTTTTGTTGAAATAGTGATTATATAGAGAAATAATCAACAACTATACAAACGTGCTAATGTGACCACCTGTCTATAGCGACCACCTGCTCATAACGACCGCTCTCTGGTCCCCCCTGAAAAATCATGTGTTAAAGGGATAGTTGAGTTTTGGTAAAGGGAGTACAGTTTTGGTCAAACTGAATTTTAGTAACCAAAACCTGCACCGTAATGGTCTATTACATTACAAACTAATAGTTATAAATCCACCATGCTCGAAAGGAATACAAAAAATTACAAACGACTAAGTAAAGAGCTGTTATAACTCAAGAGGGCGCTCTCTAAAAATTAATTGGTTTCAACCATTTCAAATAAAAATATTGTGAGTGTGATGTTTTGTTGAAATAGTGATTAGATAATCAACAACTATTTAAAAACCTCTTTTGTTAATTTTTTAAAAGAGGTAAGCATTTAAAAAAAAATGTTAACGGCTGGTTCAAAATTATCGAATAATTGTGGGGCCCCACAATTATTACAAATGGTTATGTTTTGGGATATTTCTGCCATTTCTGAACCGATTTTGATCAAATAAAGTTTATTCTGCCATTCAAATTGTATGCTCTTTCGAATTTGACACTCTGGTTTTTCATTATCTCAAAACAAAATTATTTTGTGTAGCGCCCTCTATACCAAAACTCAACTATCCCTTTAAGCGACCTGCGTTATGCGACTACCTGCCTAACGCGACCAGCGACCACCCTATTTGGGTCCCGACGCACATATAAATCTGTGTTTAGCGACCACAAAATTAGTGCTTGAGCGACCAAGGCATCAACTCCGTCACCTCTGGTCGCTCAAGGCTCCAATTCTGCAATGCATAAAACAAACTTTTGAAATGACAATGAACTTCAGACAGCTTATAGATTGACTTTAACTGGTTACCCAGCTATCACCTTTCGATTCAAGTATATCAGACTCTAATATATGGGAAAGAATATTCCAGGCTCATCATTACCTCGAGAATAAGGAATCCAACAGATTTTCATAATTTACAAACGTAGTTTCAGTACCGCCCCGGGAGCATAAATAATGATAATTATATGTGCACAAAACAGTGAACATTTATTGAAACAATTATTAGCATCATAACATCGCGTCCTTCTATGTGATGTTTGAACAGCCGGTTAGTTTCTCAACATTTGCGCGGAGTAGGCTACTATTTACTGAGTATTAATTACATTAGAATAACTTACAGTTATCTTTCTACAAAATTCCACGAAAAATGTTACCCAAGGTTGGAAAAATGAAATTCATGGGACAAACATGTTAACTACTGGATAGTAATGAGGAAGGACCATATTTTGATGATTAAAGGGAAAAAGTTTGAAATTCAATGCAGAATATTTTTTGGAGTTGGACAAAAATTGTATGTACTACCCCCCAAAATGATGAAATTTGCATGCATTGTTTGTGAAATAAAATGTAAAAATATGGATCACTTCAGAACAATACTTCTGCTGTTTAATGTCTAGTTTATGTTTTGTTATAACATCATAGAAAAGGAAATTGTGTAAAAATCTTTACTTTTTGAAAACTGTTATTGGATAAAAATTTGATTCTTACAACATTGATGTGTAATGTCCGTGACGTTTTAGATATAAAAGTTTTTGTAGAAGCACAAGTCTTAATTCAATTTAGTTCAAAATTCATTTGCAAAGCTAGAATGTGATATCATAAAGTATATCAAGAGTATTTACAAAAATAATTGATGGTTTGTCCAGAATGGCGTCACGGACATTACTTACACAGTGAAAAGTATAAAAAAGCAGAGCAAAACATTTTCAAGCATTATTTTCTTATGTAAATGTCTTATTTTAGCCAAGAAATAAGATAACCCCTATAAACAGAGGGACTACTACCTTCCTGGTTCAAGTTTTAATAAATTGTATGGTTAGTAGTACTCTGAACTATTTATAAAACTAAATTCCGTGCTCAATTTGAACATGCATGTCTGAATAATCAATAAAGACTTGACTATAACTTACTGGGAGGAGAAAGAGATGGTTAAATCTCATATAGTATGATCAAATTGCAAAAATCATACTCTTAGTCCTTGATTTCCCATGTGTTATGCCCATGATGTACACAACTTTTTTAATTTTACAATTTTTTTGCACAAAACACCATCGTACCTCATCAACAATATATAATAGTGTTTTAAATAGTTGAACATTTGGTTTACTGCACATTCTGTTTAAAAATTTCAAATTTTACAATAATTTTGGAAACAAATTATTACTATTTTAAAAATAATTTTTTGGTAATTAAAAACAAATTTGAAATATGAATTTTTTTCTCAAAACTGTTTGATTACATATCAAATGTACCATTAAAAAAGTTTCATGCACAATGGAGCATTTTTTGCGGGTTATTTTTAAGTATAGAGAAAGTGGACAAAGGTGTAATGTCCGTGACGCTGAAAATTACTAAATGAACTAGGACACGTGCGTGTACAGATGTCAATTAATTACACATGATTGTGCATTATAGGCACAATATACGACCAGAAATTCAAAATGGCCGCCAACCTGTCTAATGCGACCACTTTTCACCGGTCCCTTGAGCGGTCGCTATAGACAGGTATGACTGTATCTAAAAACCTATTTTGTAAATTTTTGAAAAGAGGAAGCATTTAAAAAAAATTTAACGGCTGGTTCAAAATTGTTGAATAATTGTGGGGACCCACATTTATTACAAATGTTTATGTTTATGGATATATCAGCCATTTCTGAACTGATTTTGATCAAATATAGTTTATTCTGTCATTAAAATTGTATGCTCTTTCGAATTTGACACTCGGTTACATGTAGGTGTAACCATTTTGCATATAGTTACCTCCAAATATTTCAATTTCAAACTATTCAAGGAGCCCCCGTAAGAACTCTTTATTGAAGAAGAAAAAATGTATTGAAATGTTTAACCAAAAGGTACTCATCATATTCACCTGAAAATATAGGATTTTTTTACATACAATTTAACTGCTCCACATTCTCCAGACTACATTGTTAGCTGTAGAACAGTTTACATAAAAAAAACTTACTTTGTACACAGTTATAATTCTCCACTAGATAATTTAAAATCTGAACACTACAATCATTGTACATATCTTTACGCAAGAGAAATTCAGCAAATTGAAACCTGCTCCATGTTTTTACTGTTAGTATGATTACAGTGATCTATATGTGAGAACTGCTAGAATTCTAGGTAAGTTTTGTGGTTGTGACAATGTTACTAGATACCCTAGATACTAGTTACCCTTTAAAGACCATGTACTTTAGTAGTCTTCTGTGATCTCGTACGGTGGTATAATAATACAAGCATTGGGATGATCGCCAGTGCATTAGCGCCTCCAAGAAAACGATAAACTGTCTTTATACTGCCCGTCCTGTCTGCTACGAGTCCTGTGAATAGAAAAATATAAATGAAAAAATATGTTAATTGCTATCTGTCAAACATAAACTTGTAAGTTATCTTTAAAATCATTATAGTCATAATAATGCTTGAATTGTAGAAAAAACATATCACCGGCTAAGTTACATGGCTGTTTTCATTTTAAAAAGCAGCCGATAACATAAGAGGGCGCCCTCAAGACACCAGAAAATATTTCAGCCATTTTTAATTTTACAAATGTAAATGTCGTGTTGAGTAAAAATAATTATTCAGCAAAAACAATAGAACCATTTGGGTATATTGTCAGAAAAGTGTAGGATTTATAATCATTTTCTAAAATATTGAATCGAAGTTGGCCCCCAGCATTTATTCGAAACGGATATATTTATGGATATTTCAGCTGTTTCTGAACCGATTTTAATCAAACTATTATGCATTTAAAATGGTGTGCTTTATCAAATATTACACTTGGTTTTTCATTACCTCACAAAAAATAATTTCCTGAAGCACCCTCTAAACCCAAACTGTACTATCCCTTTAAATACAAATTTGCAACAGAAATCGATGTTACTATGAAAATGCTGCTAGTGTCAATTTACCATTACAAGTTAGCACATTGTACAGAGCTGTGGAATATGAGGCGTGTTAAAGGGATGGCATGTGCAAGTGCTGAATGCATGTGTAGTTTTGTGATGCTATATTTCCTTTGAGAATGATATGACCGGGTAATGAGACAAAATAATGCACAGTGATATTCCCCAACTCATTGCACTGGCTTTGTACACAATTTATCCAGTGGATAGTTTTAAAAAAACCGAACACTTCAGTCGTAAATATCTTTTTTTAACGAAAGGGGAAAACAAAAATAATATCGCATGCGTCTATTGGTAATACTGATACACGTACACGGTATGAGAGAACCACTAAATTTCTAGCCAGTTTTGTGGATTTGAAAGTGTTACTAGATCCATTTAATCATTACCAAAGGAAAATCAACTGAATAAGAACCTAAACATAATGGTGCAGTCAATTGAGCTATGATGTATTCAAAGCTTTTCTGCTCATCAAGCTGTTCTCAAAATCTCATATTCGTTGTATTTCCCTCATATTGATTATATAACTTTACAGGTCACCCGCATTGTTGACAATTTGTGAGATCCAAAATACAATTATAATAGTTATTGCTATTATTATCATTATTATACATGTATTTCTATTATGTATTTATTTATTTGTTTTATTATGACAGGGTAGCTTTGTAAGTGGTAGAAACGCCACATTATGATTATTAGTTTGTTATTAGTGTTATTAATACTATTAGTGTTACCAGTATTTAATTATCAATATAAATATTATGATAATTATTATCATTATTATTCTTTGATAAGAATTATCTGGTTATGAAATTGTTACTTTAAAAAAAAAGTATTTTCACACATTCAACTTTCTTGTTTTAGCTTGAGGTTTCGAACATCTTTGATGTCCTTCATCATAATTATTATTATTATTATTATTATTATTATTATTATTATTATTATTATTATTATTATTATTATTATTATTATTATTATTGTTATTATTTATTCAGCCAATATTGAAAACAAGTGCATCGATCTGTTACAAAATATAATGTACAATGAAAGTGAGATATGGGACAGTTACAAGTGGCCCAGCCAAAAAGTAGATTTTAATTTATCACAGCTTGCCTAAAGTCCGGGCCTAAAGTACTCCTGATACCAAACTGTATATCATTTAAAGGAAAGTCAAACGCTAGCATTTTCTGCTTACTGTTACTGATAAACTGTTTCAAAATTTCTATCACTAATTCTAGTCGTTTATTTCCTATTGTGTATCACTAATAAATAATTATTTTCATAATCAATGTTTTGGGGTCCACAGTCTAATGTTTTATTGACCTCTGGAGGTCGGCATGTTTTCCAGTGGTCCCATATTACACTTCATTTGATCGTGCACTTAAAAAGCGGGTTACGTAACAACTGATATAGCATCAAACTCAACAGCAAAGGTTACATATAAATCGTTTGAATATAGTTACTGTGCATTCAGATGATCATTATTGTCATTTTATCAATATTGGTTATTTGAATAACAATATTCTATACCTGCTGCCGGGCCGGACACCAATATCGCGAGGCCCGTGGAAAAGCTGCTGAGTGTCGACGCATCAGGAAAATTTTCCTTTGCAACGGCCCAGTCAATCACTGCGTCTTTGGTGACAACGGTGCCACCATTCCCGATGCCGATGACGAAATGGGCCACCATAAGGTAGTCGAACGACGAATGGAGCGTTGTCACGAAGAAACCGCCGGACGAGATGCAAAGCGACGCGAAGTGCAGGTAGCCGCACCAAGTTGGTCGATACCAGAGAGCTGCGGTGGTGACAAGATGTGCAGCTGCCATACCAGCTGTCGATGAAAGGACGAGGAAACTCGCCTTCCGGAGCTCCAGGCCCTGCGCAATGCCATACGTCGTTTCAAAAATGACCCAGCCGCCAATGACGAAATAGACCAGCATGATGCTGGGGAAGAACGTGCTGACGAAAAGCGGCTCGCGGTAGACCAGGTCTAAGTGTGTAACTTGCATGAATCGGTTGAAGATCACCCTGATAGTGCTCACATAGGCGTCCTGGTCTCCTTGAGCCTCATTTAACAAGCGCAAGTTCTCGTCTTGACCCTCTTCTAATGTGTCATGGTCGTCCGATTCATAGTCCTGGTCTGAATCGGAAATAAATCCATGTGTACTCTTTTGACAATCGTTCCTTTTCTGCTGGATAGCCTTGCCCGAATGGTTGCCCGAATGGTTGCCTTCGACGTCCCCGATGCGACAAGAGTCAGGAAGGGTTTTGTGATTCACCGAATCAGAGTAAGCCTCGCAAGGAAGCTGTGGAGAAAACTCTTCCTGATCGGAACAGCTCAGTTCCTCCAGATTCTCGTTAAAAGCTTTTATATAACCGCATCCCTCTGCTGATGGCAAGCGTTGTCCGTTATGACAAACCTTAAATGAAACTGATGTTGTTGCTGATGCTGCTGTTGCTGCTGCTGATGCTGCTGCTGCTGGTGGTGATGTTGAGGATAATAGTGATGACATGGATGATGCCAACGTTCTGTTTTCCTCCGCATCGTCTTCTTTTGGAAGAGTTTCCATCCGTAGACACCGATGTTCACATGGATCTTCGTGGTCTCCAAACTTCTCTTTTCTATGTCCATCTTTATATTCCTTGACAAGCATTTCAGTCTTGGTCCCCTCCATAGGTGTCATGTTCAAAGTCACGTTATCTGTATCTTCCTGTAATAGCAGGTCTGTCTCTGGACTGTCCTCTCCATCATCGCTATCTCGACCTCGATTTACACCGGATTGTCTAGTCTTACCTGGACCTTTAAGTGCATAGCCTATCGGTGCCATGTTCAAAGCCACTCCTCCTATGAACAGGAGCGTATCCTTTGTGCCGTAAGCAACGGCGCTGTAGGACGTTGCCAAGGGAAACAGAAGAGACCCGAAAGTCATCCCGAGATAGCTAGCGGTGCTAATCAGGGCAAAGTTTTCCCCGTGGTATTGGTGCAGGAGGAGCCATGACTGGAGGTTGACGACAGCGAAACAGAAACCTTGATTTGAGGGAAAAACCAAGAAAGATGTAATTTGATGAGA
This sequence comes from Echinarachnius parma, assembly GCA_037951105.1. NCBI lineage: Eukaryota > Metazoa > Echinodermata > Echinoidea > Clypeasteroida > Echinarachniidae > Echinarachnius > Echinarachnius parma. The sequence goes on from JBAMJV010001881.1 coordinate 141,033, forward strand.
TTCATTTATACCCACATTAAATACTGTTGGGTAATAGTTATTCTTGTATTTGTACATAGTTTGCAACTGAGATTACCGACAGATAAAACTAATGTATCCTTGTTAAGTCATTTTTTGTAATGGTGTCTTTTATAACCCTTCTGGATTTAGAGAACATGGCCCGTATTCCCGCACCAGCCTAGTTACATTCTAAGCCTATAATAGATGAGAATGATAAGTATGCAACGAGAGAAACACTTAGTTGCTAGATTGGGTTAACAAGCTTAGTAGGTAATAAATGATTAACCAGATAACCTTATTTAGTGACCAAGAGAATGTTGTTTTGCTTACTACAAGTTATATTGAGCTCTAAATATCGTCTAAAACAGACTTGGATTAAAACTAAGCTTGTGTGGCTTTCCGAACGTGGCCCTAGACGTTTGCTGATTACGGTATAGCCTATACAGACGCCCGATACGATTCATGCTTGGAATATCCCGGACGAGCCCCCAATAAGTTCATGGCATGTTTCCTTGGTGTAAGCCATCTCGCCATAATTCATGGCAGCTTGTAACAAAGACATACAATTATATCGGTTTCTAAGTTAAATTGATTGATTGATTTATTTCTGAAATCACTGTCACATATATTATGATATTTAGTGAAATGGGAGATTGCCTTATTCAGCCCAGCAGAATGGCCCAAAGTGAAAGCATGGCACATACCTGAAATGAATATAAATGTGCCAAACACAAGTGGGTCTTGCGTGAAAGCAGTACAGGTGAACATCACACCACAGACGAGCCCACTGAGAGTTGTTACGGCACGAGGGTTCAGATGGTCTAGAAGAAGCCGCGCCAAGGGGGCTGTTTAGATGTCAAGAAGAGAAAACCCGAAATGAATATGAGATAAGAAATAAGGGTTTCCCCGGGGGTAGACCCCAAGACTACTGTGAGTATTGCCTTCGCCCCGTCAGCAGATGCATGTCGTCGACATCTGATATAAGGACGCATATGTCTAACCGTGGTTAAGCCTCTCTTGCGTACAGGCCATTCTAAACGTGTACAGTTCGTTATAATTTGTTTTAATGAGTTATTGGACTTGGACTTAGAATAAGATTATGTTCCATGCTCGACACGGTATACACACACAACAGTTTGCAAGAATATTCAAGTTTGAAGGAGGCAGACTATAATATAGAAGAAGAAAAAGAAGTATAAGATATCGGGATTAATAGACCGGTGCTCTACCAACTAAACTAGAAAGCACTTATGCTGGCTCCTGCATTGGGGCGTTGGACAGTATCAAGAAGGAGAAGGTAGTCCCCCGGACCCCGGTCAAGCAATCCGGAGGTCTTTGGTTCGAATTCTGGGGAATCCCTATATTTCTTTTGCTCACTTTCATATTATTTCTGGTCAGTATACATTTCTTGTTAAACACAGGCGTGACTTTTCCCGGATGGTGTTATTGAGGCAAGCCACCACAGTATGTTGTCAATTCTTTTTACAATGTGAATCATTGTGAACAATAGCTCCAATGACCATTTTGAGAGCTCTTATTTTTTATTTATTTGTTAATTTATTTGCCTGAATGGGCGGAAGTCAGCACAGCTGTTTTTCATAGGGGTTAAAATCAATAAGGGTCAATTAATTGGTTCACAGCTGCAACTCAAACACATGTATGCTTAATTCAGAATAGAACAAATATAATGTAGATAGAGTGGAGGTATTCATGTGCTCGGCGTTTGGATTGGAGGTGAGACCAACGTTTGTAATTTTCCCAAGGACATGGCCAGTGAGACATTTCAATATCCGGACAGAACAGTCGATATAAAGCGTCTATCTTCCTGAAAGTCTGGCCAAAGCGGCTGTATGATAGCGAAGAAATCAAATTATTTGCTCATCTTTATGTCAGTATGTGCATGTTTATTTTGGTCGTTCAATGCATCATAGGCGTAGGAGGCAGGGGGCTGCACCCCTCCCCCCCCCCCCCGAGATTTGAAAACGGCCATATTCGGGTAAACATGGTAAAAGGCACCTGAAATTAGGGCAAACCATGTCATACTATATTCATTTCATTTTTTTTTTTCATTTCATTTCAATTTATTCAGCATTTCCATAAAAAACATACATATAAAATACAAACAATAAAATAATAGGAATACTACACAAACAAAAAACAATGAAAATGCAAAGAGATGCAGCCGAAAGGCAGAGCCTTATATAAAAGCTGCATCCTTCATAAAACTATCACCTCAGTAAAAACATTAAAAAAAAAGATTACACGATAATTGCCCTGTCATACTCAAATTCACAAAACACACACACACACACACACAATACACATATGCCTGTAAACAGTATGATTTTTGCACAGTTGAATTTCCAAGTAAAAGTTGTTTATACTTTTTCTTAAAAACATTCAAAGATAAACTAGACTTTATATCATTTGGTATTTCATTCCATATTTTTGGACCATTAAAAAATATAGATTTTTGAAAAGCTGTAGTCCTTATAAGAGGTAGACGATAATTTTTTGCACTGCGAGTTTCATAATTATGCACAGTTGAATTTACATCAAAATACATCAAAAGAGACCGGGGAAGTACATTCTTATGACACATATACATAAATATTACACACTGGAATTCATATAATTTATAAATATTTAAAATATTGAGGCAAGAGAATAAAGGTGCAGTTTGAGCCAAGTACGTACTGTGGGAAATAATTCGAATAGCTCGTTTCTGTAATTTAAATAATCTATTCATATTTTGGTTACTAGAATTCGCCCATATCATGATGCAATAATTCAAATAAGGTGTTATCAGTGTATTGTACAACATTAATAAAACTTCTTTAGGTAAAAATCTTAAATTATTCATAATTCCAATATTTGTTGACAGTGTATTGCAGATAACACCAGTGTGCTCATTCCATGTAAGTTTATCATCTATCATTATTCCCAAAAACTTTAGGCTATTTACTCGTTTTATTTCAGTGTCTTTAATTTTAACAACAATATTATTTTTGTTTACCTGCATATTTGTAAAAACCATAAAGTTTGTCTTATCCAAATTCAAGACTAATTTATTATTCGATAACCAATCTATAAGTTTATCAATTTCATCATTAAAGTAATTTTGTAAATATTGCACGTCCTTAAGTGACATAAAAACACTGGTATCATCTGCAAAAAGAATACAATTTAAAACATCTGAAATATTGCACATATCATTAATATAAACAATAAATAATAAGGGACCAAGTATTGAGCACTGAGGCACTCCACATCTAACAGTCATAAACTCAGATTTAATATTGTCTAATTCCACGTACTGTTGTCGATCATATAAATAATTATAAAACCATTTCCATGTGACTCCTCTTATTCCATAACTGTGTAATTTAGAGAGTAATATTTTATGATCCAAGGAATCGAACGCTTTACTCAGATCTAAAAAGAGTCCAATCATAGTTTCTTTATTTTCTAATGCTGTCAAAACTTTGTTCATAAATTCAATTAAAGCTGAGGATGTGGAGTGCCCTGGTCTAAATCCATATTGATTATTTGTGATAATATTACAATTTTCTAAAAATAGTACAAAATTGCATATCAAGGCTCAAAAGAACAGACATTAAATTATCATAATTTGCTCTTAAACTCCTACAATTAAAATGAATGATAGAAAAGCTGGAATGTTGTATATTTCCAGAGGAGCGCAACTCTTCTTTAAAATCATGAAATTCTTCCGGGGTATAGGAATTACATGAACCAAGATTATTATTTGGTGGAGATAAAATATCAAATACAGCAGACAAATTTTCTAACGATGACATCAAATTAACATAATCTTCTCTAACAGGCATTTTCACCAAACACTCACATACAAACAAACATAAAGGGCAAAATCAGATAGGCAAATAAACACAATCAAACATCAGCTAGCTGATGTAGGGTTCGTTACTTCCTCACAGGAGAAAGTAACTAGCAGTTTCAAAGGGATTTGAGATCATCGGTTGATCTGATGAGTTTTGTCGAGTTTTTGTTCCCTTTCAACAGAGCAATGATTCGTCCATCTTTGCTCCAAACTGTCTCAACTTTGCTGTGTTTTCTTGCTTCATTCAGCAGAGCTTGGTTTTTTGCGGTCAGATCTTCAACTATCACTATCTTTGTTCCTTTCAACTTCCGTCTGTTCTTGATAATCTCCTCGCGCTTTCTGTACGATTTCAGCTTCACTATGATGCCCCTCGGTCTGGCCCCTCTCGGGCGAACTCATGTCATACATTCGGGCAAAGTCACCCTATTTTTGTTCAAAACCGTCTCATATTCCGGCAAAATGTTGTTATTTTTGGACTAAGCCTTCAAAAACATAATTTTCGGGCAAAAAAAGGCGAGGACCCCCCCCCCCCCCCCCCCCCACCTTTTTGGGGGGGCTTGTCAGGTGAAAAGTCGGGAAGGAAAATTATTCAAGTTTAGGGTTTGTATTATTTACCTGCGAGGTAGATCATGGAATAGAAGAGAGTGACGATAAATCCAATGGTAGTGTAGGAAGCGTTCAGGTAACCAGCGAGGGGGTAGACGATCACACTCAATGATATCACGAGATTCTCCTGAAGAAACTCCAGGAAGAACCTTGACGTAAAGATCACGTGACGCCAGTTACTTCTCCGTGACGTCATGACTGTTAATTAGTTGTTCTGTCTGCTATTTCCTGTAGAATAAAGCCAGATAAATATCACCATGGTAACCATGGTGTCTTACGTAGCGTGGTCGGACTGATTGCGGGCACATCTTATGTTGTTTCCCCTTTATTTTGTTAACAATAGTTTGTCCACTTATAAATGTTATTACATTGTTTTTATCAAATGATTGCGGGCGGGGACACTTACCCCAGCGCCCCTCCCCCACTGAAGGTAACCATATTAAAAAGTACACTGGCGTACAGCACTTTTTTTTTATTGTATTGAAAGCAAGCGATTTTGTATTCCTGTCATTTACATTATGCATGTATCTGAAAATAAATACTTGTGTCGTATATTTTGTTATGGGATTTCCAAGTATTTGCAAGGTTTGTAGTGAAAATGGCGATTTTGTTACAATATACAGTAAGTCGGAGGTCACACACTATTCATTTGGATAATATATGATACTATTTGTAAGGTCACAATCCACTGTAGCTCAAATAAACTGGTCGGCAGCTGCATCTATATCAGTTATAATAGATAGCAATTATATTGATCATGTAAAGTATTCCTGGTAAAATGTCGTCAATGATGTCTGGTAAGCTTAATTTATTATTTCAAATGATTTATTAAGGGCAGTGTATATATTGCATGCTCGGAGTTATATTAGCAGTAGTATAAGTAGTAGTAGCAGCAGAAGTAGCAGAATTAGAAGAAGTAGTACTAGTAGTAGTAGTAGTAGTAGTAGTAGTAGTAGTAGTAGTAGTAGTAGTAGTAGTAGTAGTAGTAGCAGTAGCAGTAGCAGTAGCAGTAGCAGCAGCAGCAGCAGCAGCAGCAGCAGCAGCAGCAGTAGTAGTAGTAGTGGTAGTGGTAGTAGTAGTAGTAGTAGTGGTGGTAGTGGTAGTGGTGGTGGTGGTGGTGGTGGTAGTAGTAGTAGTAGTAGTAGTAGTAGTAGTAGTAGTAGTAGTAGTAGTAGTAGTAGTAGTAGTAGTAGTAGTAGTAGGACCTAGTAGTAGTAGTAGTAGTAGTAGTAGTAGTAGTAGTAGTAGTAGTAGTAGTAGTAGTAGTAGTAGTAGGACCTAGTAGTAGTAGTAGTAGTAGTAGTAGTAGTAGTAGTAGTAGTAGTAGTAGTAGTAGTAGTAGTAGTAGTAGTAGTAGTAGTAGTAGTAGTAGTAGTGTAGTAGTAGTAGTAGTAGTCGTCAGTGGCGTAGACAGGTACTCACACCTGGGGGATGATTTGCCGTTTACCGGACAAAATACCAATTTATTCGCGGCCGAGACCGCCTGTCCAAATATTGCGATACCAAGTCCTCTCAGTGGGCAGGGGCGGATCTAGCTTTTTTGCTAAGTGAGGGGGGGGGGGGGGGGGTTGACACGATGACGATGCGGAACATTATCCACGAGCCGCGAAGCGGCGATTTTTTTTTGCTATTTTTAACCCCCGTAAGTGATCTCTTTTTGCTAAGGGGGGTTTGACCCAATGAGGACCCAATTGTATTGAAAGCAAGCGATTTTGTATTCCTGTCATTTACATTATGCATGTATCTGAAAATAAATACTTGTGTCGTATATTTTGTTATGGGATTTCCAAGTATTTGCAAGGTTTGTAGTGAAAATGGCGATTTTGTTACAATATACAGTAAGTCGGAGGTCACACACTATTCATTTGGATAATATATGATACTATTTGTAAGGTCACAATCCACTGTAGCTCAAATAAACTGGTCGGCAGCTGCATCTATATCAGTTATAATAGATATCAATTATATTGATCATGTAAAGTATTCCTGGTAAAATGTCGTCAATGATGTCTGGTAAGCTTAATTTATTATTTCAAATGATTTATTAAGGGCAGTGTATATATTGCATGCTCGGAGTTATATTAGCAGTAGTATAAGTAGTAGTAGCAGCAGAAGTAGCAGAATAAGAAGTAGTAGTACTAGTAGTAGTAGAGTAGTAGTAGTAGTAGTAGTAGTAGTAGTAGTAGTAGTAGTAGTAGTAGTAGTAGTAGTAGTAGCAGTAGCAGTAGCAGCAGCAGCAGCAGCAGCAGCAGCAGTAGTAGTAGTAGTAGTAGTAGTAGTAGTAGTGGTAGTGGTAGTAGTGGTAGTAGTAGTAGTAGTAGTAGTGGTGGTAGTGGTAGTGGTGGTGGTGGTGGTGGTGGTGGTGGTGGTGGTGGTGGTAGTAGTAGTAGTAGTAGTAGTAGTAGTAGTAGTAGTAGTAGTAGTAGTAGTAGTAGTAATAGTAGTAGGACCTAGTAGTAGTAGTAGTAGTAGTAGTAGTAGTAGTAGTAGTAGTAGTAGTAGTAGTAGTAGTAGTAGTAGTAGTAGTAGTAGTAGTAGTAGTAGTGGTAGTAGTAGTAGTAGTAGTAGTAGTAGTAGGACCTAGTAGTAGTAGTAGTAGTAGTAGTAGTAGTAGTAGGACCTAGTAGTAGTAGTAGTAGTAGTAGTAGTAGTAGTAGTAGTAGTAGTAGTAGTAGTAGTAGTAGTAGTAGTAGTAGTAGTAGTAGTAGTAGTCGTCAGTGGCGTAGACAGGTACTCACACCTGGGGGGCGGATCTAGCTTTTTGCTAAGGGAGGGGGGGGGGGTGACCCGATGACGATGCGGAACATTATCCACGAGCCGCGAAGCGGCGATTTTTTTTTTGCTATTTTTAACCCCCGTAAGTGATCTCTTTTTGCTAAGGGGGGTTTGACCCAATGAGGATGCGGAGCATCGTCCACGAGCCGTGAAGCGGCTATTTTCCTATTTTGAACCCCCATAAGTGATGTTTTCCACATCACATTTTCACTTGGCAGCCCAAGGGGGGGGGGGGGGGGGTTAAACCCCCTACCCCCCTCCCCCCCCCCCCCCCCCGTAGATCCGCCACTGGTGGGTTGGGGGGGGGGGGGGGGGTGGTTAGATGCTAGGATGGTCGAGACCAGGAGGGCCGGAAGCAGTTTTGAATTGGGGATGGGGAAAAACCTATGGGGGCTCACGATTGTTGTGTGTGTAGGCCCTCATGCCCAACCACACTCACAGTGCTGCCAACTTTGACATTGCAAGGAGCGAAGTGACCAAGCCCGAGGGAGCGAATTACTGACTGAGCGGGGGGGGGGGGGGGGGGGGTGGGAGGGGGGTTTCCCCCTTACACGGTAGGGAGATTTTGCATTTTTGGACTTGAAATTGTGCAATCTGGTGCTTACCTAGATAGGAAATTCGGGCTTAACATTGACTGTTTCTGGGAAAACGTGTTATAATTTGATCGACCAGAAAACGAATAATTGACACACTAATGAAATACACCCAACACAAACACAAATATTATATTCATATTTATCGTCATATACAGTTCCAACATCACCATATGACACATTATATATGATCCAACAACTTAGCCTATTGCCCAAAAAAAAGTCCCGAGGGGCTTAGCTACCGAGGGCTGGGGCAGAGCCAAATAGGGAGGGTTTGGGAGGGGGTACATCCCACTCCCATGGAGAATATTTTGCATTATATATATAATCTTGAAATGGCGCAATTTGGTGCACGTCACACAAGCAGCCAGAGCAGTGCCAGCCTATGCTGGAACTACATGGCCTGGTATACAGAAAAAAATACTCACCACGGACCATACGTAAGTTACACAACAAACTGAAATAATCTGTTCGCGAAAATGGAATGTGGATGTACAAATTACATTTTTAACGGTAGAATTAACAAGTCTTAGCTCATACAACTAATGTTTTTTCCTACTCGTATACAGGTACACACAAACAAATTATATCCTTCCCTAAAACCTGGGGGGATGATTGTACATGTCATCCCCCCCCCCCACCTTGTGAGGTGGGGGGATGCATCCCCCTCATCCCCCCCCCCCCCCCCCCCGTTGTCTACGCCCCTGGTAGTAGTAGTAGTAGTAGTAGTAGTAGTAGTAGTAGTAGTAGTAGTAGTAGTAGTAGTAGTCTAATCATTGTACGACTGTCGACTAGTATGATATATCACAGCATTTAAAATGATAATGAGTAATGAAAACAACGAATAAAATGAATAAATCAATTGGAAAAGATGTACGTTTTTATAGGAGTTTCTTAGTTCTTAAACACATCCACTGTTCATGCTGTTGAAGCAGATTTAATATACAGGAGGGAAGTTCATTCCACTCCTAGTTAGCTGCTGTAAAAGTGAAGATCTCCCCTTTTTATCAAGATAAAATGCACCCGAATAAAAATACAATAAAACAAATTAATTTGGTGTGGGCAAAATATAGTCATATTCAAAATAGTGTACGGGCGCAAATAAGAGTACTTAAATACTAGTAAATCACTTACCAATGTATAATGGTGGTGTTCAGATATTGCAGTTTCTCCGCTCTGCACACTTCTGTGTAGGTCTACTAAATGTAGGCTCATCATCATATCATTATCATGCAACAGAATTATGCTAAATGAAAAGTATATTACACTACGGATCCGGTGTGGTGCTATATCCGTGACCTGCGAAATCCGTACCCAGTCGCAAATGCGCATGCGCTTAGACAGTTATGCCTATATATGGTGCGTGTCTTGCGAAATTCGTGTCCATTATTACGCCGCAATTTCATTCAAATAACAAATTGAAACATGTTTTATCAAATTTTTAAATGGCGTGAATGGATTGTCTTAATCCACCGTCGGGTTTTGACAACACTTTGTGCTGCAAGGAGCCTCAAGGAAGGATTTTGCATGCTTTATTACAAATGGCATGAATGGGAACGAATTTTGCAGGCAATTTTCCCACAGGTGCGCATGCGTATTTGTGACTGCGTACGGATTTCGCAGTGCGTACGAATTTAGCGTGACACCGGGTCGCACCGAATATCAAGAGCCATATCCATGTACGTTGTGCACGTATGTGCACGTATACTTATGTTGTATGAAAAGTACTCCGATCCCTAACTCAACTTTTTGCAGAATTAAAATAAAGCTTTACAAAATAATGCTGCATGTAGATCGAACACTAAATATAGGATTTCTCGGTTAATTTCGTAAGTAAGCCGAACGAATTCATTTTACGTTCATTCAATTTCGCCTATTCTGTCACCGCAGCTGTGATTTATCGTTTAAATTCACTTTTTAGAATTTGAATTCATAAAACGGTGATTCCAAAACATTTTGTTTTCATTCGAATTAAAACGTGTTTCTTTTTCGTAAAATTTGCATTCAATTTAAAGCGAGACGATTCGCGATTACGTAATAACGCCTACCGGGAATTCAATTTCGTTTCTTTGCATACAATTTCACAAGCTTTGCAGACAAAATAAACACGTTAATCATGTTAATCTCACCCAGTATAATCATATAACCCCGCTAGCTTAGTTCCATGCTAAACCAATTTCAAATTATACGGTTTAGTAAGCAACAAACATTGTACTTGTCTTCACTAAATCAACACTATTTAGCAACTGAACGATCATGTGTTAAAGGGGTAGTTTAGTTTTGGTAGAGAGGGCGCTGCACATCACAATTATTTTGTGAGGTAATGAAAAACTGAGTGTCGAATTTGAGAGAACATGCAATTTTAATGGCAAAATAAACTTTATTTGGTCAAAATCGGCCCAGAAACGGCCGAAATATCAATAAATATATCTGAACCTATAATTATTTGGGGCCCAAATAATTAGTTGAATTTTTCACAAAAATAAAAAAATGCTTGCACTTTTTCAAAAATTTTCAAAAGCGTTTTTTAAATAGTTGTTGATGATCTCTCTATTTAATCATTATTTCAATAAAACATCACATGCATAATTTTGTATGAAAAATGGTTGAAACCAATGCCTTTTTAGAGAGCGCCCTCTTGAGTTTTAATGGCTCTTTTTGAATGATAACGGGCTTTTTACTTAGTCGTTTGTAATTTTGTATACCTTTCGAGCATGGTGGAGTTAAAACTATTAGTTTTATAATGTTACTGTCCATGTTTGGTTACTAATGTTGAGCCTTACCAAAACTGTACTACCCCTTTAAGTATAGCCTACCTAGCCACATCATTGGTATATAATTAGTATGGAACTAAACGAGCGTCTTTTTATGAATATATATGCTCTTTGGTATAAGTTCATGTAATGCAAAGTGTGTGTTTAGAAATATATATATATTTTTTTGGAGTGGCGTACCATCCTGGGACATCACGGGGGGGGGGGGGGGGGGGAGGTCAAAACTCTATGCATTGCTTTATTTGTATGTTTTTTATAATTTATTCGGTGGTCATGATCTCTTTTAGGCCATTTATAGTTGTGTAAATTATATGTAGTCTTTATTTAACATGTTAAGAACAAACTATGAGTATAAGCTCAATCACAATCATAATCACAATCTGAATCACAATCACAATCACAATCTGAATCGCAATCACACTGTTCACAATCAAAATCTGGCAATCATAATCACGATCACAATTACGATCATGATCACAGTCACAATAACCATCTCAGTCACAATCTCAATCACCATCACAATCACAATCACGATCAAGATCACGATCACAATCACGCAATACAATCATTAATGAGTTTGATATTGGAGGGGAAGTACATTACCCACTGTAGGGAGCTTTTGTACTTTTTGGATTGAAATTGTAAGATTTGGTGCATACATAAAGACATACATTTCACATAATATACATGTATGTCAGAGTAAAATGTATGGAATCAAACATATATTTAAAGGGGTAGTTTAGTTTTGGTAAGGCTGAACTTAAGTAGCTAAAACCTGCACAGTAACATTATAAACTAATAGTTATAACTCCACCATGCTCGAAAGGTATACAAAATTACAAACAACTAAGTAAAAAGCCTGTTATCATTCAAAAAGAGCCATTCAAACACAAGAGGGCGCTTTTTTAAAAGGCATTGGTTTCAACCATTTTTCATACAAAATTATGCATGTGATGTTTTATTGATATAATGATTAAATAGCGAGATCATCAACAACTATTTAAAAAACGCTTTTGAAAATTTTTGAAAAAGTGCAAGCATTTAAAAAATTTGTTCTAAAAATCATCTAATTATTTGGGCCCCAAATAATTATAAGATCAGATATATTTATTGATATTTCAGCCGTTTCTGGGTCGATTTTGACCAAATAAAGTTTATTCTGCCATTAAAATTGCATGTTCTCTCAAATTCGACATTCAGTTTTTCATTACCTCACAAAAAAATTGTGATGTGCAGCGCCCTCTCTACCAAAACTAAACTACCCCTTTAATCCCTACACTTTTGAAATTTGTATCAAAACGAATGAAAAGCTTACGAAATTGACCGAGAAATCCTATATTATACAACTAGTGCATGGTTTGGAGTTGAATAGGCAGAATAGACAACGAGCGATTATATTGCATCGAGGCCGCAGGCCGAGTGCAATATAATCGCACGAGAGAAATAAGAAATGTAGAGGTGTCTATTATCATGATTATGGAATATTTAACGACAGGAATCATGTACTATTTGTTATATAAGATGATTATTTTGAGGAACTGATTTTGTTATCATGTTGATAAACCCAAATTGACCTTGCTCAAATTGTGAGTGTTCTCTCGTCGGTCCTGCGTACATTGTACAAGGGCCAGCGCGTATTAAAAATAATTGCGCGCTCTGCTCAAAGAACAAGCGCACAAGCGCACATTACGCAATCCAAGGCTATCCCCTGCGCAGTTATAGTGCATATGCACTATAACTTTACTATTCACTATACCGGATTAAGCATCAGAAATCAACCAATAGGAATGCTCAATTTCCCTTAATTATTACGTCATCATCTTATATTCCGGTATAGTAAATGGTAAAGTTATGCTAAAAAATAATCCCACCACCCATAATAAATAGCCGCAAACGAGAGAGATCTGCACAACAGCAGTGATGGCTGCCAGCCGAGGCCTCGTGAGCAGCGATCACTCATGTTACGCAGACCTCTCTCGTTGGTCGCGCTATGTTCAGCATGCGATCGAGGGTCTCGATCCTAGACTAAACGTATCCCAGAATTCCATGTTAGCCAGTCCATAAAGTTTTCCAAGATTAGCGCGCAGTATGACTTCCCTGCTTGGAGTGAGTAATGTGCGCTTGTGCGCTTGTTCTTGAGTTCTGGTTCTTGATTGAAATGAAATAGAATAGATTTGATAGTTCCTAATTCCACCAATATGTTTAGAAAAATATTTAAGTTTTCAGAAAAAAATAAATCATCATTTGAAAAATCATCGCCATAATAAAGTATATGTTTTGGGGAATGCAGAAGAAAAGTATCATACTAAATGCCAAGGAAATCTATTGTGGTTAAGTTCCTATGACAGTGTATATTATACTGTTATTAAATGGCGGTGGAGGGTATACGTATATCACGGAATATTACATCCCGAGGGATTTTAAATGCTATTGAGGGAAGAGTAAATAAGTCCCGAGACGAAGTCGAGGGACTTATTATAAACACTAATTATAACGTATTTGCAAGTACGACATTGTCATTGAGCTAATTGGATGGTAAATTTGGTTTAGAATGTGAAGGAGGCAGCTTATAATGATAATGGTATTTATTCATAAAACGAAATGTTACATTCGCAGCTAAATGATGTCAGTGGCATGTATTACATTAAGGTGCTACAGTATTGAAATCAAAATAATTAAGAAACCATCACGATGCAGCGACGGGGGGGGGGGGGGGGGGCATGGGGTACACGTTGCCCCCCCCCCCCCCCCCCCCAAAAAAAAAAATAAATAATAATAAAAAAAATAAATAAATAAATAAATACAAATAAAAAATAAAAATAAATAAATGAAATAATAATAATAATGATAATAAATAAATGAATAAAAATAAAATATAATAATAGTTTGAAGAAAAAACAATAGAAAACATAAGGGGACTTTTTTTTAAAGGGATCTAGTAACTTTGTTAACATGTGCAATGTATATTGTTGTTATCTGATAATCATGTCCACTGGGTGTTGTGTGAAAATTCCAAGTGAAATATACTTTATATGGCCGAGTAATGAGCAAAAATGAACACTGACATTCACTAACTCATTGCACTCACTTTGTACACGGTTCTGACGATACATTGGATAATTTGACATACTTCAATCGTAAATATCTTTTTAACGAAAGGGAAATTTGAAAAACTGAAACCTGTCCCATGCTTTTTTTGTTAATAAGAATACAACAAGGTATGATGGAACCGCTAGAATTCCAATTGGGTTTTGAGGATTTGGACAATGTTACTAAGTCCCTTTAAGAACAAAAAACAAAGAAATACATAAGGTGTGCCCGCAATCAGCCCGACCACCCTACGCCACTGTTTGTCACGATGTATACATAAATGTCGATAAAAGATCGACATATATATAATAGATTATTATGAAGTTTGTGCCAATTATGGCAATGCAAACAAATAAATAAACAAACAAACAAGCAAACATACGAACAAACAGAGGTGGATATATATGAACATCGTTAAGTTATTTTATTTCCTTAACCATGTTACCCCTCAAAAATATGGGAAACTTTCTTCGACATAATTATCTTATCCCCGGATAAAAAGCGTAGAGAGGAATATTACGGGGTTGGACAATATTTCCAAAAGGAGGCGTTATATCCTGAAATAAGATTGGAGCTATGCTCTCCTGATCCTTGAGATATTAATAGTTGCGTAGCTAAAGGGGCCACGAGCTTGGAGAAGGGGGGGGGGGGGGGGGCTGTATCCGCCTTTGACAAAAACAATAACAGAAATAAAGAGATCATGCATCTGTGATATTTTTGTTGCTATTTTTCATTAACATTATATATTTCTGGTTAGTTTCTCTCTATGTTTGAACACAAATTAAGAAGTACATAAGAAGTGCTCCCCGCCCCCTCCCCCCCCCCCCCCCCCCCCCAATAATTTGCGTCTCACAGACGCGGTTGGGGACAATTTTTCCCAAAGGAGGCATTATATCCTTAAACTATATTGGGGCTTTGCTGTCATTGAGATAGTAACAGTGATGTAGACAGAAAAATCCACCTCGTTTTGGAGGGGTCCCTTATATTATGACGTCATACTTTCCCCCCCTCCATCACGAAAAATGGTTAGTGAAACAACAAACGAGGAGAAGGACAGATTTAACGGTCTACAGTGATGTAGCTAAGGGGGTCACGGGGCGCACGGGAGTTGGGTGGCTGTGCCCGCCAAAAAAAAAGAAAAAAACAAAAACAGAACAACAGCTAAAAAACATGAGAGGGAAATAATAATGTTAACAAAATAAAAGAGTACATAGCCCTCCTTACACAGAGCCGACTCGATTTGATCCGACTGGTTTTCAGTCAGGCTAGAGTCGGTTTCGCTCAGTCGGAGCCGATTCAACATGTTGAATCGGCCTCGAATGATCTTCGACTGGCTCTTGACTGGCAAAACAGGAATCCTGAGTCACCGTACACTGAGCTGAACCGACTGAAAACCAGTCGGATCGGGTCGATTCGGCTCTGTGTGCGGAGGGCTTTAGGAGTGCTCCAATTATTTGCTTCCCCACCCCTTTATCAGTCCGATCACGCTATACAACTGGGTATACCATCTACGACGCTCGTTTTAATTAAAAGTCCTTTCACCGGTAATTATATTTTACTTTTGTCGCTTAATTGCTCGTGTTTGTTAATGGGTCTAATATTTAAGTAAGAGTATAAGAGTATAGTGTAGTAATTTCCATGTATGGTTAAAGGTACACATGAGTATTGGTACTTCCCAAAATACCCCTTGACACTAAGTAATTCCATTTGAAAGTTCATTGAATAAAACATATGAAATGAGAATCATTCCCTTTCGAATGCTGTCATAGTAATGTTGTAAAATTTGATTTCAAAATATTTTATGTATAAGTCTACCCTGCCGAGAGACATCTTGATTTGTTAGAAAAAGACAAAAAAATGCTTATAGACTTCTTTGAAAAAAATTCAAAATAGGTTTTAAAATAGTTGTTGATGATATCTCTATGAACTCATTATTTAAAAAAAAACATCACATGCATAAGTTTGTATGAAAAATGGTTAAAACCAATGGGTGTTTAGAGAGCGCCCTCTTGAGTGTTGTAACGGCTCTTTTTTGTTATGATAACAGGGTTTTTACTTAGTCATTTGTTATTGTGTATACCTTTCGAGCTTTCGAGTTTGTACCGCAATGGTGCAGGGTTTGGTTACTCAAACTTAAGTTTGACCAAAACTCAACTGTCCCTTTAAATATTGAAATGATTACTAAAAACGCAAGTGTATTTTATTGAATGACTATGTATACACACAATTATCTTCAGTGATCCATTATCCTAATTATGTCATTTACTCAGCATCTTATGGAACACCGCAATGCATTATAGACGTTAGGATATGGAATAAAACTTACCTCCGTTTTATCGTGATGTTTATTATCTCAACTGTCCCTTTAAATATTGAAATAATTACTAAAAACGCAAGTGTATCTAATTGAATGACTATATACACACAATTATCTCCAGTGATCCATTATCCTAATTATGTCATTTACTCAGCATCTTATGGAACACCGCAATGCATTATAGACGTTAGGATATGGAATCAAACTTACCTTGGTTTTATCGTGATGTTTATTATCTCACGACATTTCGGTTCTTATGTAACACCGCAATGCATTATGGACCCCATGATATGGAATCAAACTTACCTTTGTTTTTAATCTCACGACATTTGGTTCAGCTTGATACTTCTGTTCAGACACGTCAGTGAAAACGGAGATAGAGAGCTGACTTTAATAGTAAATCATCATTAGGTAATTCTATCGCTAGCTGAATACCGCTCCTGGAAGGCTGAGGAGCGGTAGTGATTTTTGAGCACTCAAGCTTGCATCCAGTACATTTTATCAGGGTTGGCACTTCTTATCTCTAGCCCCTGGGCGCTGATATCTCAGCAGAGGATTAGCAGAGAGTAGAGAAAATGAACCGCATAAATGTGGTCGATACGGAAACAAAAATGATAAAATTAATTACCACGATGGTGGAAGACAAGCTAATGGGACAATCACGTCATGTGATTTATCAACTTCATCCGCGACTTTGGCGCGCAATTTGCTTCATATCAGGGGTGATTCTATTGTGTTGGCAAGTAACCGTGGTAAACGGTGAGTAGAAACAAATGCGGTTATCTTAATCAAATTTTAACAAAAAAACTATTCAAGCAAAAAACTTTAATAATATATAGCACATGTTTGTCTTTTTTGCATTATGTGTATACCTGTTGATTGTTAAAATCACCCATGAAATTAAATTGTAAATGCGAAATATGAATGATATAGTAGTATCCAAGTATATACAGCTCCGGTTGAGTCACGACATCGAAAGGGGAGGAATATTCGACTTTCAGGCTGACTTATTATATTTTCACAGATACTTTGATAACATTCGTGCGTGATGACAGCTTTTCTTGCAAACCTAACTTAAAAATCACCTTTGGGAACGCCCGCAAAAATTTGCCCAAATGCTGTCCGTGAAAAAATGTTCGAAAGAGGTTTTTAAATAGTTGTTGATTGATCTCTCTATTCAATAGTGATTTAAGCAAAGCATCACATGCACAATTTTGTATGGAAAATGCTTGAAACCAATGCGTTTTTATAAAGCACCCTCTTGTGTTTTAACAGCTCTGTGAATGCTAATAGGCCTTTTTCTGGTCGTTTGTAATTTGTTATACTTTCCAAGCATGGTGTAGTTATAACTATTAGTTTGATGTTATCATGGTTATTGTGCAGGTTTTTGTTTGCTTGATAATGCCTAGGTCACAAATGCTCCGGGTACCGCACGATTTGTTTACCTACGGCGGATTTTCTACGATTTCATGGAGTTGGGATATCATACGATGTCTGCGATATCTTTGTGTAGCGGTCACATATGTGCCGGGGCACGTACGATGACTTTGAGAGTTCAAGCAAATTTAAATCGCACGGCTCCCGTACTTACAATCTGAGCGCTCGTACGGACGCCTTACGGGACTCGTACGGACATCGCAATATACTCTTACGAAGTTGCGATATCGTTGACATCTTACGACTATCGTACGATTTGAGTGGACCAAAATTCAGTCAAAAAAATCGTACTATATTCGACAAAAGGCTACGGTGCCCGTGCAGTGCCCTTGCGGTGCCCGTGCAATGCACGCTACGTCGTGTCTACGGGCTTACGGCAAGTACAAAATCGTACGGTTCATTCTTTTTAAAACTCTACATTAAACATTTTTTTTTTACATCGCACGGCAAGTAAAAAGTGCAAGGGCGACCGCACGATAGCCACGGCACCCTTGCGGGCGCCGCAAGATTCCCGCAATATTTCACCTAAAAGTGGCATCGTATACGGGCGCCGTATCCCAAGTTCAGTCTTACCAAAACGAAACTATCCCTTTAACTAATAGTTGGTTTGACGTGCACCACATTAAATACGATATAGTTGTTTTTTCATTGTCCAAAGAAGTTTGAATGGTGTGAATGGAAACGTCTTTTAAAAGTCGAAACTTATTGCAATATTGTTCACTTCTTCACAATGATAGTAACTGCGATATAAATATTTGTTCAATCTTCAATTATATGATTTACATCATATATACATATCAAATTGAGCAAATTATTCAGGATTATTATTTGGGTTAGTCAAGTGTGCTGTTCGGTTCATTTTGTTTTCATTTTGACATGAACCCAATCAAATCATGAAAGAGAATAACTCGAAATATTAGTGCATTACTACCCATTGTAGACAAAAATGTATTTCCTAAAAACTTAACTGTCACTAAACACATGCTTTTGAAATAAAAGTGGAAATTTCTTGTTTCTTGTTTTTGTTATTACTTGATTGATTTTGATTTTAATTTATTTCCAAATTTCACAAATTATTTTTGAACAAGTAAATTTACAAACAAACAATATATTCATCAACAAAATACAATTAAAAAAAATACACAGAAGACTAATCAACAATTTGTTTGTAATTAACATATAAAATATGGGAGAACCAAAAAGAAGCAAAGCTTGTTAAGAAAACCAATCATTCCTGCACACAAAGTGCACATTTTCTCCTTCCTAGGGAGCACTCCAGTCAGTCGCCTATTAGGTGTACACCATGGGCGTCGATACTTACGTAATACCTATTCATTTGGGGGGGGGATGAATGAATAGATCATCCCCCTGATGAATGGGTATCAATGACAGATCGACGCCCATGGTGTACACCGCGATACAATTTTTTTTCTGAATAGGTCAAAACGTCTCCAGTCGTGGACGACTCTTGCACGATTTGTTTGATACCGGATATGACGTCAGGGAAATACCAGCATTGCCCGCCGGGAAGGGTCCAGTCGAAGTCGGCGTATCGGTGATGGTCTTGAAACTCTTCGATTTGGTAATTGATTTGGTTTTATTTGGTTTGATTTGATTTAGTATGATTTAATTTCATTTTCTTGAAACTCTCCGATTTTGTAATGAACTAGATGTGAATTATCTAAATTTGTATTTTGTATTTGTATAATTTGTATTTCATTTGATTTCTTTTGATTTGATTTGATTTGAGTTGATTTGCTTTGATCGATTTTATTTTTGGAAATAAATTGAATTCTTCTCTCACATAGTTACACAATATATCTTTACAAAATAACGAAAAACAGCAAAACACGCATACTTTCAAATATATTTCAATTCAATTCAATTCCATCCATTTCTTTCAACTGCAGGACGAACGGAATGAAGTCTTCAAATCGAGTTCCCTTTTTATGTTGGTAAGTAATGATTTTGTTATCAACATTGCAAAGGTTTCCATTTCAAGTGAATTTATTTTGTTCGCATCTCTCGAAAATGTTAATGGCATCAGTAAAGGAAATCTTTTCTTTGTCAGAATCACTGAATTAATTACATCATCCAGGTCCTTTACGTTTTTCCGAATGCATCAATCAAACTGATCATATCTGGTATAGTGATGCTGATGATGATGATGGTGATAATGGTAATGATAATGTTGATGATGATAGTGACGATGGTGATGGTGATGATGGTGATGATAATGGAGATGATGATGATGATGATGATGGTGATGGTGATGATAATGATGATAATTAATGGAGATGATGATGATGATGATGATGGTGATGGGGATGGTGTAGTGATGGTGATGGTTATGATGGTGATGATGGTGATGATGGGGATGATGGTGAAAATGGTGATGGTGATGATGGTGATGATAATAGAGATGATAATGATGATGGTGATGATGGTGATGATAATGGAGATGATGATGATGATTGTGATGGTGATGATGATGATGGTGATGGTGATGATGATGATGATTGTGATGGTGATGGTGATGGTGATGGGGTTGGTGATGGTGATGGTGATGGGGATGGTGATGGTGATGGTGATGGTGATGATAATGGAGATGATGATGATAATGATGATGGTGATGATGATGATGATGATGATGATGATGATGATGATGATGATGGGTGATGATAATGGAGATGATGATGATAGTGATGGTGATTGTGATGGTGATGGTGATGATGATGATTGTGATGATGATGATGATGATGATGATGATGATGGTGATGGTGATAATGATGCTTATGATGGTGATGATGGTGACGATGGTGATGATGGTGACGATGGTGATGGTGATGATGATGGTGATGTTAATAGAGATGATGATGATGATGATAATGATGATGGTGGGGATAATAATGGTGATGGTGATGATGGTGATTCGGGTGATGGGGAATGATGGATATAGCAGCTACTGTGGCAGTAGTAGTATATTGTTAATATTGTCAATATTCATTTTGATAAAAAATGTCTTTCACAGAGCTGGACCGACCGTCGCATTTCTTGGACTCCACAAGATTATGATAATATTTCAATGTTATCTGTACCGATGACATCAGTGTGGGTACCCAACCCTGTCATGTATAACGTGTAAGTTAATACGGATACTAATAATAATTATCATGATAATGATGATAATTTAATAATAGACATAATTTAGATAATGTTGCATTCAATTTATTGTTTGACCCATAATTTGGTTTTTGGTGTCAAAATTATATCTGTCATTTGTTAAGATGGCTTTTGTCCATGTTAATCGGATAAATTAGCATGGGCCCGCTGGCACGGGGCTCTTATTTAAACAAGTGCAAGATCGTAATTTTGTAATATAGGTTTTGATAAGCGTGTCATTCAATTTTGCGAAATTGAGCTGAAGGCTTGCAATTGTGGTTCAAAATTGCACTTTGTTCATACGATTTAGCTCTTCGGTCAAGTGATTTACCACTTTTAGCATTCAATTTAAAAAAGCAGGCTATTTGCATTCAATTTCGCCAACGGATTTCACGGAAGGCGGTATTACGTAATCACGAATTTTCTCGCTTTTAATTGAATGACAATTTTACAAAATAGAAACACGTTTTAAATCGAATGCAAACAAAATGTTTTCGAATGATGGTTATATGAATTCGAATGCTAAAAAACGAATTTGACTGCAAAATCCAGCTGCGGTAACAAAATCGGCGAAATTGAATGCACTCAAAATTAATTCGTGTGGCCAACTTACGAAATTGACCGAGAAATCCTATATTTGAATATATTATGTCCTTTTCAAAATGATATAATTTAAAATTTAACAATTATTGTTTGCGTTTGTATGAATTACATTGTTTGTTTTGATTTAGTGTTTAGCTCTTGCAATTCAGCTTGTTTGCTGCCATATACGTATCCAAAATAAATATCATGAATAAATAAATAAATAAAATGAATAAATATCATCACAACCAATATTTCATCATCGTTTTAAGAGTCGACCAAGGAGCATCCGGGTCACCCATCCTCGATAAGACTCAATCACTGGTCAGCGTCAAACACACAGGCAACGCGAGGATCGAATCCGTCTTCGTTAGCGCCACCGACTGCGAAATGATCATGACCAAATTCCCGTTTGACGAGCACGAGTGTCGACTCAAGCTGTTCACAGGAGGCTTAACCAAAGACGACATGGTATTTGCGTCTTTGTTACTTTTTAAAAATAAATTTAAAGGGATAGTTGAATTTTGGTAAGATGGGAACAGTTTTGGTCAAACTGAATTTAAGTAACCAAAACCTGCATGCAGCATTCCATTACAAATTAATAGTTATAACTCCACCATGCTCGAAAGGTATAACAAATTACAAACGACTATGTAAAAGCATGTTATCAATTAAAAAGAGCCGTTAAAACTCAAGAGGGTGCTTTCTAAAAACTCATTGGTTTTTAACCGCTATTATTTTTAAAATTGTGCTTGTGATGTTTTGTTAAAATAATGATTAAATAGAGAGATCATCAACAAATATTTAAAAACATCATTTGCACATTTTTGAAAAGTGTAAACATTTTTGTTTCTTCAAACGGCTGGTTCAGAATTATTGAATTATTGTGGGGCCCCAATTACAAATGGTTATATTTATGGATATTTCAGCCGTCTCTGAACCGATTTTGATAAAATAAAGTTTATTCTGTCATTAAAATTGTATGCTCTTTCAAATTTGACGCTCAGCTTTTCATTATCTCCCAAAACAATTATTTTGTGTAGCGCTCTCTATACCAAAACCTCAACTATCCTTTAAGTGATCTATGTCGTAACCATGTTGACAATAATCTCATTATTATGCAAAAACTGACCAAGCGTTGAAGAACGCATTATCGCAACTAATGCAAAGAATAAAATCACATACACACAAGAACATGAGCATGTCGGCATCACACCGGTTTCTCCTTCTACTTCAATGAAATAAGGTAGTCGTTAGCGGTTAAAGAGGTTCATCCGTGGGCCGTGGAATGATCAGAGCGAGTACAACTAGTAATTGACGACCAAGATCATCATCATTATGGCGTCCACAGTTCCAAACCATGCCAATGGTTCGCCCCACTGCATTACATAAGTACACTATAAAAAGGGTGGTATTCATACCAAGGTAGTCGATAAGGAATATCAGCATCTACCCACTTCTTCAAAGAGAGTTCATAGTATAAGTCTATTGTTCGAAGCACTGGCGTACTGGTGTTTCTTGGAACATGATAAGTCAGATTCTACTGCATGTCAAGTCCAATTTCCTTCCTAGGTATGCACCAGATTGCATAATGTCAAGTATAAAATTGCAAAAGCTCCCTAATACCGTGCATGGGCGGACACCCACCTCCCATCAAACCCTCCCCTATCTACGCCCTCCCCGTCACTGCGACCCCTCGAGGATCGATATTGTCTACGTCTACCTTGTTCTTGTTATTGTATCATAAACATTGTGGCACTTGGTGCAATGTTTGAACTATTGGTCACTTTAAAGGGATCTAGTAACTTTGTTGTCAAGTAAATAAAGTGATGAGTGATTAATAAAAATGTGTAATGTGTGAACGTTTTTACGTTTATTATATTTTTTGGCTGAGATACGAGCAAAAGCTTACTTTGTACACAGCATGAAATTATCCCCTAGACAATTTCATATCTGAACACTTCGATCGTAAATATCTTTTGAACGAATTGGAAATTTGAAAAACAGAAACCTGTCCATTTCTTTTATTGTTAATATGAATGTGATAAGGTAGAACCACTAGAGATCCAAGTAAGTTTTGAGGATTTGGACAATGTTACTTAGTTTGTTATTTTTGGTGCATATTTCATATTAATGTTTTCTTCATGAAAACATTTTTTTTGTTTCAGTAGGTAGAATCATGACGCACTTACCCACATAGTACATGGCATCAAGTCCGAATTGCCTTCCTATAGGTATGCACCAGATTGCGCAGTTTCAAATCTAAAAATGCAAAAGCTCCCACACCCTCCCCGCTCAGTCGCTTCTCTCCCAAGCAAAGTCCCAGACTCACCGCTTGCTCATAGTTGGCAACACTGTTGTGATGCGTATTATCTGAGACCCCCCCCCCCCCACCCCCCCCCCCCCCCCCCCAACCAAAAAAAAAGAGGTGTATGCTCATTACCCCACTGGTTAGAAGTGTTGTCTTTAAGAACAAGTGGTTGTTATCGCAGGTTTGACTGCGTCTAAAATCTCATGTACAGGGGGGTGTTTCACAAAGATCCTAAGTTGATCTTGGCACTAAGGTGGTCTTAAATATTATGGAAAGCCACTAGTGTCTTGAAACAGTTTTGTAAAAAGTTATGTTGAAATGCATAAAATGTTGATTCAAATCATATATCAAAGAGATTCATGATCTTCACATAAAATTCATTAAATTTCTTTGATAATTAGAAAATATATATGATTTGAATCAACATTGTATGCATTTCAACATACCTTTTACAAAAACTGTTTCAAGACACTCTGGTTTCCAATCGCTATAGATCAAACTAGGATCTCTGGTGATAAAGACCTGGGGTGT